>JARQOC010000002.1:690603587-690624073 GCA_033576535.1 Allobates femoralis | reverse complement strand
CCCATTTTATCGTTTTGGGGTTTACTGCATCATTGTTAATTTTAAAGGTGCTGTCACACAGCACGTTTCTGGCCACATGTCGGAACGAGCGCGGGTGCCCTCTCGCTTCCGACATCGCTGGCCACTGTCACACAGCATCGCCCCAAGGGGGCCCGATGTCGCAGCGACGCGGGGCGTGGGGCCCACCCCAAAGCAGAAATTCGCAGCAACGCGGGCGGTAAAGGTTTGGATCCCCCGCCGACATCGCTCGGGCGAGGGTCACAGGGCGCGATGCACCCTTTATCGCGGGTCGCCGGGTTGCCGGGTTTATGGTTCTTCCCTAAACCTTTTAAACCCGCGCCCCAGCGATAAAACGCGGTCGCGCCGCTCTTTTAAAACACAGCGAAAACGTCGCTAGCGACATCGCTGATACTCATTTTTTCGGCGATGTCGCTAGCGACGTCCCAGGTGTGAAGGCACCTTTTAAGGGGGACTTACTTTGTCTTGACAATCTACCTATTTTGTACGCCTTTAAACTAGACTGTACGTAATGAAAGTTTTGGGTTACATGCTGTGTTTTAAAAAACAAAAAGGGCCTGATTCATAAGGCTGGGTGCCGACACGTCCAAAATCCGCACCATATTTCAAAGATTCACACAGGGGAATTGGTGGTCACCCTTTGGGGTGTATTTTGTGCTTTTTTCATGCAGATTTTGCTTTATTTTTTAATGAATTTTTCTCTGTTCTGGGTTTTGAATAAACTAGGTTAAAAAGCTGGGAAAAAAAAGGGTTTTTAAAAGGGGTTTTAAGATTTCGGGGGTCCGCTGTAAATTTTTAGTCACTAGCACAGGGATAGCAAAAAAGGGACCCCCGCTGCCTAGTTTTTTCCTAGCAGGTAATCAAAAATATAGGAGAGGCCTTTTTTAAAAAATTTTTTCTTAAAAAAAAATTTAAAAAAAAATGATGTGGGGTTTTGCCATATTTTTGGTGGCCAGCCAGGTAAAACTAGGCAGATAAGGGCTGGAATCTTCAGAATGGGGAGAACCAAGTGTTCTGGTCCACCCACACTGCAAGTTGCAGCCGCCACAGAAAATGGCACATTCATGGAAGTGCCATTTTCTGGAGCTGTACTGGACTCTACCAGCTGCCCTGTGGGGTTGGCACACTGGGTGATAAGGGGTTAATGCTAGCTATGTAGCGCCAGGTGCAACTAAGCTCGAGGTTCATAATGTCACGCCGATGTTAGACCCGGCCATTATGAACTTCTAAGTAAATAGTAACATAGTTTTTAAGGTTGAAGGAAGACTTTACGTCCATCTAGTTCAACCCATAGCCTAACATGTTGATCCAGAGGAAGGCAAAAAAAAACCATGTGGCAACACTAAGCTCCACATTGGGGAAAAAAATTCCTTCCTGACTCCAGATACGGCAATCAGACTAGTTCCCTGGATCAACGCCCTATCAAAGAATCTAGTATATATAACAGGTAGTATTATAGTTTTCAAGAAAGGAATCCAGGCCCTTCTTAAATGTTAGTAGTGAGTCACTCATTACAACATCATGTGGCAGAGAGTTCCATAGTCTCACTGCTCTTACAGTAAAGAATCCGCGTCTGTGATTATGATTAAACCTTCTTTCCTCCAGACGTAGAGGATGCCCTCTTGTCCCAGTCTCAGGCATAAGAGTAAAGAGATCATTAGAAAGTTCTCTGTACTGTCCCCTCATATATTTATACATTATTATAAGATCACCCCTAAGCCTTCGTTTCTGCAAGCTAAATAACCCCAAGTTTAATAACCTGTCTTGATATTGCAGACCCCTTAGTCCTCTAATGACTTTTGTCGCTCTTCTCTGCACCCGCTCTAGTTCAGCTATGTCTTTCTTATACACCGGAGACCAGAATTGTACACAGTATTCTAAGTGTGGTCGCACTAGTGACTTATATAGAGGTAAAATTATGTTCTCCTCATGAGCATCTATGCCTCTTTTAATGCATCCCATTATTTTATTTGCCTTTGCAGCAGCTGCCTGACACTGGCCACTAAATGTGAGTTTGTCATCTACCCATACACCCAGGTCTTTTTCAGTGACAGTTTTGCCCAGTGTTTTACAATTAAGCACATAATTTATACCTTTTGTTTCCTCTGCCCAAGTGCATGACTTTACATTTCTCCCCATTAAAGCTCATATCAAATGATACACTGCACTGTGAAAAATCATTTACTTGGTTAAAGAACACAATTACAAACCTTTTTCCCATATTTATTGCTCTAAAAAAAACCCACCACGATATTTTTACTTATGTGAATATTTGTTAGGTCCCTGGCACCACTCACCTCTCCCGGGTCGGCATCCTCTGCTCCTCTGCCGACCGGGCATCCATTGTCCAGGCGTACTGTGTCTCGGAGCCGTCACCGGGTTCCCTTCCTGTCAGCTGACCACCGGGCTCGCCTAGCCTTGTACCGTTACCCAGAATCTTTAGCTGTGCTGTAGCATAGGCTAACCTTACGAGCCGCCCCCTGGTATTGGCAGCCGTGGTATTTAACCCCATGGGCTTGCCCCTGACAATCCCTGTATAGGGGTTGGTTAAACTAGGTCCAGCTCACCCAGGGGAGTTCGGTACGACAGCACAGTGGGTCCACTCTAGGGTGCCTTTCCCCGGAAGCGTGACAGAATAATCAGGCCATGGACCCCGCTGGTATCTTGTTCTCAGCGCAAAAGGAGCTGGCTTATATTCGGGAGAGTCGGAGCCGTATAGCGGCTTGTCTTCAGTCCATGGTTAACCGGTTAGCCTCCCTGCAAACCTCCGACCCGGCATCTGCCACCCAGCCTGCGAGCCTACAGCAGGAGCTGCCAGCACAATGAGACACGCAGTTTTGCAGGCTGTCGTACATATCCTCCGTGGACGATCATCTGGACTCTGTGCAGTCTGCAACAACGGCCTCGACTCAGGCCGCATCCTATGACCAGTCCCCGGTGGCGTCCCGAACCCTCCGCCTCGCCTCAGGAGACCACCTAGATACAGCGGAGACCCAAAGATGTGCCGCGGCTTCCTCAACCTGTGTTGCTTACACTTTGAACTACTGCCACAGCAGTACCCCACCGATCGGGCCAAAGTGGCTTTCATGGTATCCCACCTGGAGGGCGAGGCTCTGGCGTGGGTTAATCCTCTATGGGAGCGTGATGACCCAGTGGTCTCCCACTTGTCGACCTTTCTAGAGACATTCCGGAGGGTCTTCGATGAACCTGGATGTGTCGCATCTGCTACGAAGTCACTCTTCAACATCCGTCAAGGGACGTTCACTGTTGGGCAATACGCCGTTCGTTTCTTCTCCTCCGAGGTGAGATTAAATAACGAAGCACTGACCAGAGTTTTGTGGCATGGCCTGTCCGGCAGGATATAGGATGAACTCACGGGTCGGGATGACCCAGACGAGCTGGAGGATTTGATCTCACTAGCCGCCCACATCGTCTTTAAATATATCCCCGGCACACAATAAAAGAAGAGAGATGATTATCCTTTTTGTGTTTTTTATTTTTGAAGGTGAAAAACAGGTTGTATCACACAACGTCTCGGCTCCAGTTGAGCCTTTCTCAAGTGAGTCTTCTGTATATATAGAAAGGGGGTTTGTGGTTCAGTTCCCACATGAGCAACTGCTCAGGCCAGTACCCTGTTTGAGGTACTCAGCATATGACTCCGTCCTTTGTGTCAGTGCAGCAGCATGGTGGCTGGTCTGGGTGGATGGACAGGAGCCCGTAAACGGTGGTTGAGCTATACTATATGCTCTCTGATTAGCCGCCCACATCGACTTGCGTTTCCAAGAGCGCTCCTGTGAAACCGCCAGGGAAAGGAGATCCGTCCAGTGTCGATATTGTTCTGAAAGACCAGGAGAAGTCCTCCGCCTAGGTCACGTAAGAGAGACCGTCCTAGGTGAAAGCGATGCCTCTCAACCCCTCACCCTGCCCGTGCAAGTGATACGTCCGCAGAGACGCTTTTCTGAGCTAGCCTACGTGGATTCTGGGGCAGCAGAAAATTTCATTTGGCAAGAGGCGGTGACTCAACTTGGAATCTCTGTAATACCTCTGGTGACGCCTTGCTTGCTTGCCTCGCTGGATGGCAGACTGCTGTAGGAGATCGTCACCAAAATGACAGAAGAGGTGGAGGTGCAGATCGGGGTTCTACACCGTGAAAAGATTGCCTTCTACGTCATGCCTGGTCTCTCCCATGCCCTGCTCCTCGGCTTTCCTGGCTTCAGGTTCATGAACCTGTCCTGGCGCTCAGGGGACGTGCTGCGGTGGAGTCCTCTCTGCCATGAGAGATGCCTGAAGTCTGTTCTGCTACCCGGTTCCCCGCAACCGGCTTCTGTTCTTCCTGGTTTACCAACTGCCTATTGGCAGTACGCGGATGTATTCAACAAAACGGAGGCAGAGGTCCTCCTGCCTCATCGTCCGTATGATTACCCTATTGATCTCGTTCCTGGTGATGCTCCACCCAAGGGACGAATCTATCTGTTGTCTCCAGCTGATCACAAGCCATGTCTGAGTACTTCATGGACAGCTTGGCTAGGGGCTTCATTCGAAAATCCACGTCCCCTGCTGGCGCTGGGTTTTTCTTTGTGAAGAAGAAGGAGGGCACCCTTCGATTCTGCATACATTACAGAGGCTTGAAAGCCATCACTGTCAAGAACAAATACCCCCTGTCACTGATTCCAGAGCTCTTTGACAGGCTCTAAGGGGCTCGCATCTTCACGAAATTAGAGCTCCGAGGAGCATACAACCTAGTTCGCATACGTGCCGGAGACGAATGGAAGACATCTTTCAACACCAGGGACGGCCATTATGAGTATTTGGTCATGCCGTACGTGTTGTTTAACGCTCCCGCAGTCTTTCAGTTCGTCAATGACATCTTTGTACACATGTGTGGTGATATATCTGGATGATATCCTCATCTTCACCCCGGTTTTGTCCTCTCGTAGATGGGACGTGCGGCAAGTCCTCCTGCGACTGAGGAGGAATCGGTTGTATGCCCAGATGGAGAAATATTTCTTTGAGCAGACCTCTTTGCCCTTTCTCGGATACATCATCCATCATCTCATGACTCCAGATTACAGATGGATCCTGAGAAGCTGTCTGCTGTGCTGAAGTGGCCCCGTCCTGTGGGGACTAAGGCTATTCAGCGGTTCCTTGGTTTTGCAATTATTGCAGGCAATTCATTCCCCATTTCTCATCCTTGATCAAGCCCATCACGGCTCTCATCTGTAAGGGAGCAGAAGCCTGCAACTAAGCCCCAGAGGACAAGAACGCCTTTTCCACCTTAAAGCGCTCCTTCTCCGAGGCTCCTGCCTTGCACCGACCAGAGGTAAACAGACAGTTCATTGTAGAGGTAGACGCCTCCTCCATAGGAGCAGGAGCTGTCCTCTCCCAGAAATCCTCTTCAGTTCGGTTAGTCACCTGCGGGTTCTTCTCTAAAGCATTTACCTCATCGGAGCACAACTACTCTATTGGGGATCGTGAATTGCTGGCCATCAAATTGGCATTGGAGGAGTGGCGACACCTCCTCGAGGGTGCCGTTCTTCAGTTCATTATCTTCACAGACCACATGAACCTGGCTTATCTCCAATCCGCCCAGAGGTTCAACCCCCGGCAGTTCCGGTGGTCCCTGTTCTTTGCCCGTTTCAACTTTGAACTGCACTTCCGGCCTGGCAGTAAAAATGTCAAGGCTGATGCTCTGTCAAGGTCCTTCCAGCAGTCGGATGTGGAAGAGAAGACCTTCCATATCGTCGATCCTACCAAGATAATCACCGTGGCTCCCTTACGTGTAGTTGGACTTCCGAAGGTAGCACAAGATCAGAAGAGGGCGGTCCTGGCATGGGGACACTTGTCGAGAATTTCCGGTCACGTAGGAGTTAAGAAGTCCCTATCTTTGATCTCTTATCACTATTGGTGGCCTACTATCCGTGAAAACGTCCACGACTTTGTTGCTTCATGTCAGTCCTGTGCTAGAAATAAGGTATCCAGAGAGTTACCGGCTCTCCCGGTCCCATCTGCTCCTTGGCAACACATAGCTATGGATTTCATTACTGATCTACACTGCTCCTCCGGCTGTACGGTCATATGGGTAGTCATGGATCGCTTCTCTAAAATGTCTCACTTTGTTCCTTTGCCCGGTCTACCATCCGCTCCTGAGTTAGCCAAGATATTCATCGAACAGATCTTCCGGCTCCACGGATTTCCTCGTCATTTCGTGTCCGATATGGGAATTCAGTTCACTTACCGGTTCTGGAGGGTGCTGTGCCAGCATATGGACATCACGTTGGACTTCTCCTCGGCTTATCATCTGCAGTCCAATGGGTAGGTGGAGCGCATTAACCAAGTCCTCACCACCTACCTCCAGAAATATAAAGGGGTGGGGGACAAGAGGCGCAATAGTGCCCTATCACTAGTGACACTGTAAGAAATCGGGGTGGTGCTATGAAACCACTCACCTGGTACAGTTGTGATCCCCACAACTGGTTTGAAGGCATAAAATACTCATGAGCTGCTGCAGAACCTCCACCAAACACTGACCAGTGGTGATATCCAGAATAATGATGGGAGTAAAGGTGTGTCACGGTCCGCGCTGCTCCAAGCTCAAAAAACTCACCAATGAGTCAGAATTTCATCAAACAGATTTCCAAGCTTCTATTCTCCTTCCTCCAACACGTTTCGGCGCCCTGTCTGGCACCTTCCTCAGGCATATTCTACCTACCTCCGGCACTTCGCCAATGCTCATCACGATAACTGGACCAGTCTCCTTCCTTGGACGGAATTCGCTTACAACAATCACTAGTGAGTCGTCAGCTAAATCCCCTTTGTCGTGGTATCCTGGCAACATCCTGGTTTACCTCTTCCGTTCTCAGCGTCCGGCAACCCGGCAGCCGATGCATTGTCCGTGGACTTTACCAAGATCTGGAGTGAGACCAGAGACGCCCTAACACAAGCCTCCGGCAGGATGAAGAGACATGCCGATAAGAGACACTTAGATGCACCGTCTTATCTCCCGGGTGATAAAGTTTGGCTTTCTTCTAGATACGTCAGGCTGAAGGTACCGTCCTACAAGTTAGGGCCGCGTTATATCGGTCCTTTCGAAGTCCTTGGATGCTTCAACAACGTTGCCTACAAGTTGAGACTGCCTGCCTCACTTCGCATCCCCAATTCCTTTCATGTCTCGTTGTTGAAACTGGTGGTGCTTAATCGTTTCCTTCAGGTACCTTTACACGCCGCCACAACAGGATGGATACCAACGGCAACTTCACGTGCACGAGCACGGCCAAACGGTTACAAACGGTAATCGCATCTCCTTTACACGCCGCCACAAGGTGCGCTACGCTACGCTACATCTACAGCTAGCTACATCGCCGGATGTCGCAAGTAGCCGTCTGTAGCTCAGCGTACCTCATTTACACACCGCAATAACAAGCTAATATGGGCGGACCTGGGCCAGGAGGGACAGCACATAGGCGTGCCACAATTGTGGATTACGAGACGTCCGTACGCTGATAGGACAAAGCAATAATACCATGATTGGCCAGCCAGCGCAGGAGGCTGATTAATACATGACGCTCGAGCAATTGCGTAGTGTGACTGGTCAGCTTCTTAAATATGCCGCCCTGTGCAGCGACAACCAATCGCAACGAAGGAGCTTCCTCCAATGATCGCTGAAGGGGCGTGGTATCCCGGAGCCTGGGTCACGCCTTAGCTACATTCCAGCTACATCGCCGGGTGTCCAGAGTTCCCTTCTGTTCCTTCTTTACACGCCGATACAGCTCGCTACAATCGGCGATGTTGCCATATGTTTATGGGCAGTGCACGGATACAGAGGTATCTGTAGCCGGCTGTGTCGTCCCGTCTTCAGACGGCGCTACTACGGGTGATATTGGCGCGACAAGCTACATTTGTAGCCTGTAGCGGGTTGTATCCATCCTGTTGTGGCGGCGTGTAAAGGTACCATTCCATCCTCCGGCACCGTGCCACGGCCTCTCAGCTCCGAGAATGTCTATGAGGTCAGGGACATCCTTGCCATGAAGAAGAGTAGAGGCAAGACCCTCTTCTTGATTGACTAGGTTGGCTTCGGTCTTCAGGAGAGGACCTGGGAACCATGGGAGAACATTGACGTGCCAGTCATTCTGGCGAGGTTCTTAGCGCGCCTTTGGAGGAGGGGATGTGAGGGAAGGGGTACTGTTAGGTCCCCTGGCACCGCTCCCCAGCTCACCTCTCCTGGGTCGGCATCCTTTGCTCCTCTGTCGACCGGGCATCCGGCGTCCAGGCGTTCTGTGTCTCGGAGCCGTCGCCGGGTTCCCTTCCTGTCAGCTGACCACCGGGCTCACACATGAGCACATTACAATAGTCGTATTCATGTGACCAATCAGTGGTGCACTAGGTACACTCCTCCCTTGTGACTCTAGGGTCCGGCACTGTCCAACCTAACACTCCCCTTGACCAATAGTTGCTCTTCCTCTGGTATATCAGGCCACCTCCACTGATTGGAGGTACATGATTATTAAGTTAGTTTGCTTCTGCCTTGCTGACTGTTGGTCAGGGTTTCCTTGTACCCTGTTAGGCTGCTTTCACACTGCAGTTTTTTCCCTGATTAGGTTCAATTAGGTTTGTGTGCCAAAACTAGTAGTGGAACTTGCAGAGAAAAACTATAATTGAAAGATTGATACCTGTTCTGAGTTTTGGAGACACTCCTGGTTTTGACACACAAACCTGATCAAACCTGATCAGGAAAAAACTGCAGTGTGAAACCAGCCTTACCTGGAACCCTAGCTGTGCTCTTCCCCGATAGCAGCATTCCTGCTCGCCTAGCCTTGTACTGTTACCTGAAATCCTTAGCTGTGCCGTAGCATAGGCTAACCTTACGAGCTGCCCCCCTGGTACTAGCAGCCGTGGTATTTAGACCCCCTGGGCTTTCCTCTGACAATCCCTGTATAGGGGTTGGTTAAATTAGGTCCAGCTCACTCAGGGGAGTTCGGCACCACGGCCCAGTGGGTCCACTCTAGGGCTCCTTCCCCCGGAAGCGTGACAATATTTTTGTAGTTCGTGTGATATGTTAAAAGATCATGCAACTTTTTACCCTATAAGGCCCCATTCACACACTGCACAAGCTCATCACAAACCAGGAGTGGGTGATTAAACATATAAGTGGAGCACTTGTTTCTATTAGGGTACCTTTAAGGCCACTTCACACACACAGATATCTGAGTCCAATATCTGAACAGATCTCTGGTTGCAGTGAAATCATGGATACATTGCTCCATGTTGTACACAGCCACAAAATAGAGCAATGTGTCCATGATTTCACTGTAACCAGAGATCTGTTCAGATATTGGACTCAGATATCTGCGTGTGTGAAGTGGCCTTTACAAGTCGCAACATTGCATGCAATTTCACTTGCAACTTACTGGTTGCAGAAAAATCATGGAAACATTGTTCCATTTTGTTGCTGTTGCTGCACGTGACGTTGCAGCGATATTGACGCGTGTGACAGGGCACATCAACCAGCGATAAATTGCTGGTTGATGGTCGTCAGGTGTTAGAACCTGCTCTAAAACCTGGCGATGGTCGCCCGGTGTACATATAGCGTCGCTGCGTGTGACACCGGAAGATGCGATCAGCCAACTCCCAGCGCCTCTCAGGAAGCGCTGGGAGCTGGTATCTAGGGTAAACTGCGGGTAACTAGGCAGCGTGCGCTGCCTAGATACCCGATGTATACCTTAGTTACCAGCCTTCTCCGCTCACCGGCTGGTATCTAAGGTACACTGCGGGTAACTAGGGTCCCTAGTTACCCGCTGTGTACCTTAGATACCAGCCGGTGAGCGGAGAAGACTGGTAACTAAGGTATACATCGGGTATCTAGGCAGCATTCGCTGCCTAGTTACCCGCAGTTTACCCTGATACCAGCCTGTAGACATCGTGGAAACGATATAGAAATCATTTCCACGATGTCGCTGGTACAATGATCGCTGGTGAGTCTGCCTGTGTGACAGCTCATCAGCGATCATCCGTCAATGTCGTCAGCGATCAGATCGCTGATGACATTGACGCATGTGACAGTCCCATTAGACCTTTCCTCTCAGTGTGCCACTTCCGGTTTTGATTGTTCCACTCCTGGCTTTTTATGAGCTTGTGTGTAAAAATACGCAGCAAAAAAAGTAGTGTGTGAATATGTCCTTAAGGCGCCAGAAAAGGTAAAGGAGACAAAAAAACATCCTTGATTTTGTATGAAGTTTGTCAACTCACATATGCCGGTTTTAAGACTTTAGATAAAGACAAGCCAGCTCACCTAGTCGGCCGTCTTCCAAGGAACCTTTTTTTTTGCATGTATAATCTATACAGTAATATAACCATTGATATCTCAGTAGAACTGTAAATAACTACTATATATAAAATAGTTATATTTAGGGATAAAATTATTCCATCATATTTTTAAAGGGGTGACAAAGCTGGACATTCAAAATTGGTCCACTCCTCTCTCAAAAAATTCCTGTGATAACTATATTACATGTTAATAAGAGTATAAATATATATGTATATTTTTTCTAAACATTTATAAAAGAATATTTTTGTATAGTAAAATAAGGAGAATGTTTTGTATTAGGCTGCGTTCACACACAGCATATTTAGGGCATTTACGCAGAGCTATTTAGCGCTATGTAAATGCCTGAAACGCAGCTCCATTCACATGGTCTGTCTTTTTGCGGATGCGCTTTGCGATCTGCAAAAAGAATGAACATGTTAATTCTTTCCGCCTTTTTCGGCGCGCTTTTTATTCATCTAGCCGGCGCTCTCCCGGGGATCTCTCTTCATACTGGCGCAATAGGATCTTGTACAGGACATTAAAAAGCACCATATGACAGGGCGATGTCACTGGTCATATGGTGCTGCAGGGTCCTGTAGCCAGCCGCTTACTGCGGGCCCGGCAGGGAGGAGAAGAACATCGGCGGTCTACGGGTGAGCGCGACGAGGTAAGTATAAAGCGTGCAGAAAAAGCGCAGGCTGTTCACACACAAAACGCTGCGTTCTGAGAGGATCCGTTCTTGGTGCACTTTTGCAATAAAAACGGATCATCACAAAAACGCTGTGTGTGAACGCAGCCTTTATGCACGCATATGAAATTTTAGAGTTATATCTGTGTAAGGCGGCCGTCACACGCTACGATATCTTGAAAGATATCGCTTGAACGCGCCTGATTAAAAATCGCGTGAACGATGTCTCTGCGTGAGACGGCAAGATACGACCAGCGAGAAGTGTTCAAATCGCAAGATCGAGATCTGAGCTCCGGACCTCACATCTTGCGATGAACGATTTGACAAACAGCTTCATCGTGGTGTATAACACCACGATGAACGATCTCCCAGCGGCAGAGCCTATGCTGGGAGATGGTATCTATGGTAAACGTCGGGTTACTAAGCGATGCGCGGCGCTTAGTAACCCGATGTGTACCATAGTTACCAGCGATCTCGCTGGTCCACATCGCTGGTGAGTCTGTCTGTGTGACATCTCACCAGCGATGTGAGCGATATTGTAAGCGATCGCGCGTGCACGTGATCGCTTACAATATCGCTAGCGAGATCGTAGCGTGTGACGGCCGCCTAATGACCATGAAAGGTGACATAATGATGTGATGAAGGTAACTGATTTAAAAAGCAGCAGTATAAGCGCATATACACCCAAGCAACACCGCAGCTTACTTTGAGTCTCTGATACAGAAAAGGGTTAAAACACCCATATTTTTTTTTTTTTTTTTAATAACACATTTTTATTGGAATTTTTCAAATGTTACAAAATCCAAAACATGCAGCAATAACATTTTTGTTACATGGTAAACATAAACCAACAACTCCCCCCCCCCCCCCCATCTGATCACCACTCAACGAGAAATCACCCCGCCGTGAATAACAAGCCATATAGCCATAGGGTCAGTAAAACACCCATTTTTAATTGACACCATATTATCGGATAATGGTGCACGCGCTCACTATAATACAAACAGGGATATAGCACCAGAATCAAACCAGGATGAGGATCTAATCGGTTGAAACGCGTTGTCTGTGCGCTACTGCTGCTATCATCTCTATGTGCCCACTGTTTAACCATGAGGATTACCTGAATCACTAATTTTTAAAAATAAAAAAGGATTTTAAACTGCTGAAAAGGACACATTCTGCTGGAAATTATTTGGTTGTTCCTGTGTTTTTAAGAACTTGGATCAAACATCAGTAGGAAATACTATAAGGCCACTTGCACACGTTCAGTATTTGGTGAGTTTTTTACCTCAGTATTTGTAGCAAAAACCAGGAGTGGAACAATCAGAGGAAAAGTATAATAGAAATACATCACCACTTCTGTATTAATCACCCACTGCTGGTTTTGGCTACAAATCCTGAGGTAAAAAACTCATCAAATGCTTAGCGTGTGCACATGGCCTTAGGCAAAAAAAAAAGGACTTAAAAAAATCTAAGGCTGGCTTCACATTAGCGTTTGTGTCTGCATGCTGATCGCATGCAGACACAAACGCAGTGTAAAGCAGGGCCATTTTGATGTGTCCGCAGCGGAGAATGTCCGCCTGCGGACACATCACTGTGCAGCACGGCAGCCAATCAGCGGTGTCCGGGAACGGAGATCAGTGCCGGAGATCTCCGCCTCCCGGCCGCCGGTAAGCTCCGGGACATGTCGGTGCGGAGAAACAGCTGATTTGACAGCTGTTTGAATCTCCCGCGCCGACACCGAGAGGAGATGTCGGTGCGGGAAGATTCAAACAGCTGTCACATCAGCTGTTTCTCCCCGCCGACATCGCTAGCAGATTATCGGCGGAGGGGAGGAAGAGATCAGCAGAGGCTGAGCTGATCTCCCGGTGGCCGTCGGTGATCTCCTGTGACATCACCGGCGGCCACCGGGAGATTTTTCAATGGGTCTGCAGCGTTCTCCTGCGCTGTCAAGCGCAGAACACTGCGGACCCATTGAAGCCAATGCATTTTTTTGTGCGCTTGGGGACGCTTGCTGATTTTCCAAGGTCCCCAAGCGCACAAAAAAACCCAACATGCTGCGTCCCGGGTGCGGACGCTGGACACCAGAAGGAGCAGATATCGTCCGCATCCGCACCCGAACGCAGCAAATGCAGGCACCATGCGTTCCTATGTTAAACATAGGAACGCAGTGCGCATGCGTTTGACTGCGTATGGGAACGCAGCAATACGCTGCCTTCCCATACGCAAATGTGAAGGCAGCCTAAGTGAATAAATGGGGCCTTAAATCTTCAAATTCTCAGTCTTAGGTCTCATACAGACTAGCATATAAATGGGGTGCGTGCTGTCTGATTTTTGATTGGATAGCTCATGGGCTGCATACAATGTTCAGATGAATGATTTTTCTCTTGGTCCGGCTGTCTGAGAGAAAAAAAATCGTAGCATGCGCTACTTTCTTGCATTTATTGGATGAGGTCACACATGAAAAAAAAATTGTATCCCATATAGGACATTCATGTGGCATCCAATTTTTACAGATATATTTGTATTATACACTTAGGAAACGTTTACCTAAGGCAATCCTAATACAAATCTATTCAAATCAGGATCTTATTAGCATCATGCACATGAACCCAAATATTTAACAAGTCTTTGTATTATTTTTAGTTCATTATTTGGAATATGCTATTTAACTGAATAATTATTTTTGCTTCTCAGTACTTCCATCTTCACACAGTCTTCTGATGAGGGGGTTTGGTGGCAATCCATCTGAATCCAGAGTCCTAAAAAGGCATGTATGGAAGGAAAAGCCAGTAGATAAGGAGTGTAGAGACACAGACATACCCATGATAATAATATAATTATTAATTTATATATCATTTTACATACACTCCTCCCAAGGGCTCCCTCTAACTACTGCCTCCACCACCCAACTCCACTACAATCGATCCTATTGTGATCTGGGTGTTCCAGTATCGGTCTGTACCCCTCTTTCCAGTGACTGGGGAAGTACACAACAAAGGGGGTGCAGTAACTCTGTGGAGACTGGATTCACAGGGGCGCCACAGTGGTGAGGTGAAAGCTTCGGTGGTGGTGAGGTGACAGCGTGGACATTGCAGGCTGTAAGCTTTCCTGAAGAGATGGGTTTTCAAGTTCTGTCTGAAGTATCTGATCGTGGTGGATAATTGGACGTGATGGGGCACAGATTTCCAGAGTATGGGGGATATTCAGGAGAAATCTTGGAGGTGGCTGTGTGAGGAATGACTAAGTGTGGAGGAGAGGAGGATGTCTTGGGAGGATCGAAGATTATGCTATGGAAGATATTGGGAGATTAATTCAGAATAATGGGGGTGGGGAAGGTTATGGACAGCTTGATAGGTCAAATATTAGTTGTAAATTAGACACCCTTTTAAGGCCACGTGAACACGTTCAGTATTTGGTGAGTTTTTTTACCTCAGGATTTGTAGCCAAAACCAGGAGTGGGTGATAAATACAGAAGTGGTGACGTGTTTCTATTATACTTTTCCTCTGATTCTTCCTCTCCTGGTTTTGGCTACAAATACTGACCAAATTGTGAATGTGGCCAAAGTACTGCAAAGTTGACAGTGAGAACAGTGGGTTGTGATTTAGTAGTATGTAGAAATAAATAAGGCTAGTGTGTCCCCTAATGACCTCAGCTCTATGGTCACCTCAAGCCCTAGGCAATATGGAAGTCTTGTTTAGTCCATATTGGCCTGATACTACTCTTCCTGCTGTTTTGTGAGATCTAGAACATTAAACACTTCCCAAATACCAGTTTCAAAGCACTTTGCCTCTTTGTCAGATGACAATTGCGGGCACAGAAGTGACTTCAACATATCCGATGCTCAAAAAGCTTTGAACCTTGGGTTGCTAATTATGCTATTACTGATTTTCACTAATTAGTGCTTTTACTGTTGTGGTAAATGTGGTAGCCCATTATTATGATTGCACAGACCATAACGTTGGCACAGCATGGTGGCTTATTTATGAAAGGAAGCCACAAAGCCTATGTGAATAAAGTCTTACCGTATTTGTGTGTTATACCATAATCAATAAATCGTCAATACACAAATCTGCAAAAATGTTTATAGTTATTGCAGAATAAAAATAAGCCATGTTAGACAGGGGCTTTCCAAAAACACAGCAAGATCAGCTTTGTAGACATACTGTTGTGTCTCACGCACTGGTGTAACTTGACGCTCATGGTCCTTGATATGTAAGTTTCAATGGGGCACCCGATTATTGTAAACCTTTAATAGCATTGGTCTATTTCTATAGGCCGGAGGGACTTTTGGAGCCCCCTAAGCTGCGGGGCTCAGGTGTGAGTGCAACCCCTGCACCTGTTGTAGATACACCTCTGGTCTCACGTAAAATCTGGATATTTTTTTACTTGCACAAAAATGCTATTGTCCTCCTCCCACCACAAAATATTTTAGGTGAGAACAAGTCCTTTTAGCTTAAATAATCGGTAACCGTACCTGCTAAATTAACCTCCACACAGAGACCATAGAACAGGATTTTGGATTGTAGCAGCTGTTCTACATAGAGAAAGACGGATTCCTTCTCCGTGATATTTCATCCTCATAACAGCTAGTCAATATCCGTGTCATGAAAACTTCTTGGCGCACAGAAGATAAAAAAAAGGGAAAGCCGAACAAATGGTCTTTGTGTCCAATATCATGGAAAGAGTAGATAATTGTGAGCACTCACTGATTCTGGCTGGAGCATAATAACCTGGATGCAAACGAAGGGACATTTGATCACTCGCCTTCAAAACAGATGACTGAGATTCTCTGCAGCAAAGACAAATGGTGGATTGAAGTGATGGGCACAGTCTGGAAAGTCCTTCACTATTGTACCCATTCATCTTGGCAACAACAAGTCATAGATGGTAACATCTACCCTAATTAAAACTCAGTTAATAAAAGTCTGACCTCACTGTTAAAAAAGTTTTGGTCTCATTACTGAGACCCCCATCGATTGCCAAAAGAAGCAGGAATGCACAAGAGATTATGTATCAGAGGCTTATCTCCCTGTCGAACAAAAGCACGGACCTATTGAAGTCCGATCACCTAATCACTATGCCTAATGATATAATTTGTCAGGGGATACTCGGGAGGCCACCATTTTCTGTGACTTTTAAGGTCCAGTCACACACAATGATGCTCCAGCGATCCGGACAGCGATAACGACCTGCCGGGATCGCTGGAGTGTCGTTACCTGGTCGCTGGGGAGCTGTCAAACAGGCAGATCTCCCCAGCGATCAGGGACCAGGGAGCCACATCGCTGAAGGCGATGTTACCAGCATCCTCCCTGCTTGGCTCAGCCTGTAAGCAGGGAGGAAGCTGGTAACTATGATAAACACTGGGTATCTAGACAGCGCGCGCTGCTTAGATACCCGCTGTTTATCATAGTTACCAGCTTCCTCGCTGCTTACAGGCAGCGCTAAGCAGGGAGGAAGCTGGTAACTATGATAAACACCGGGTATCCAGGCAGCGCGCTCTGCCTAGATACACGGTGTTTACCATGGTTGCCAGCCTGTGAGATCGCTGATCACTGGTCTTTTGCTGTCACACGCAGCGATGCATGCTGACCAGTGGGAGACCAACGACCAAAAAATGGTCCTGAGCCCTTTGCAGCGATCAGTGATCTCACAGCAGGGGCCTGATCGCTGCTAAGTGTCACACATCGCAACATCGCTGGAGATATCGTTGTAATGTCACAGTTACAACGATCTCGCTAACGATCTCGTTATGTGTGACTGGGGCTTTAGTCTTGAAGAAGAGTAAAGATTGGCTTATTTCATTTGTTCCTTCTTTTAGGAGTCGGTAGAAGTGTTTGCACTCCCACCATTGCTCCCACCAATGTAAACTCTGATATGTTTCTAGAATGTATAAAGAAACAAACCAAAATAAAAAAAGACCAGCATCTCCTAAAGAAAGTTACTGTGACTTTATATACACATTTCATGAGAATAAATCCAGGAATTTTTATATTTATAAAATAGAATTCACGCAAGTGTATGAAAAATCATTTTTCTATCTACAAAAATGGCTTTTCTTCATCAGTATTGTCATCTACATGTCTGTTTTTTGCACATGCATATGATATACGTATAAGGCCCACGTTACACACACAGATATTTATGCAGATATTGTTCACAGATCTCTGGTTGCAGTGAAATCATGGACACATTAATCCATTTATATACAGCCCCAAAATGGAACATTGTGTCCATGATTTCACTGCAACCAGAGATCTGCCAACAATATCTGCCCAAATATCTGTGTGTGTGACGTGGCCCTTACATTGATTATATATCAACAGTTAAAAAAATAGCAAGTAAAGCTTCCTATACTAATAATTGCAATCTTTCCATCAAAAAACAGATGCAAAACAGATGATCCTTTGTAGTTCATTTTTTATGCATCTATAGACTTGATTAGGAGAGTCTCATTTGATAATCTAATAATATTAGAGTATGCTGCAAAACCAATGACCTACTGACTGCCAAGAGCAAACGTCACTATTCCGTCCTCCTCCTCGACCTATCTGCCACCTTCGACACTGTTGACCACTCCCTTCTACTTGGGATCCTGGAATCTCTTCGCATCGCTGACCTAGCCCTCTCTTGGATCTCCTGATACCTAACGGACTGGACTTTCAGCGTCACCCAATCCCACACCTCCTCTTCGCACTACCCCCTATCTGTCGGGGCCCCCCAAAGCTCAGTTCTGGGGCTGTTACTCTCCTCAATCTACACTCTCAGCCTAGGGCAACTCATTGAGTGCCATGGCCTTCAGTACCACCTCTATGCCGACGACACCCAAATCTACCTGTCTGGACCCGACATCACCTCCCTACTTTCCAAAATTCCACAATGCCTGTCTGCCATCTCATCCTTATTGTCTGCTCGCTTCCTTAAGCTGAACATAGACAAAACTGAGTTCATAGTCTTCACCCAAGCCGCTCTCCCCCACTACTTGACCTATCCTCCCTCGTCAACAACTGCTCCCTCTCCCCAGTCCCCCATGCCAAGTGCATCGGGGTAATTCTTCACTCTTCCATCTCCTTCAAGCCCCACATCCAGACCCTCGCCACTTCCTGCCGACTCCAGCTCAAAAACATTTCATGGATCCGCACTTCTCTTGAACACGACACTGCTAAAACACTTATTCACGCTCCCATCATCTCCTGCCTCGATTACTGCAACCTCCTGCTCATCGGTCTCCCTGCTACCTCCCTTACACCTCTCCAATCTATCTTACACTCTGCTGTCCGTCTAATCCATCGCTCTTCCCGCTACTCCATGTCTCCCCCCTCTGCCAAGCCCTCCACTGGCTCTCCACTTCTCAGAGATCCCGGTTTAAAACACTAACCATGACATACAAAGCCATACACAACCTGTCCCCTCCATACATCTCCAACATAGTCTCCCAATACCTACCCTCACGCAACCTGCGATCCTCCCAAGAACTCCTCCTCTACTCCCCCCTCATCTCCTCTTCTCACAACTGCATACAGGAGTTCTCCCGTGCCTCTGCTATATTCTGGAACTCTCTTCCCCACCGAATCAGACACTCTCCTACCTTGGGAACCTTCAAAAGAAGCCTGAAGACCCTCCTCTTCAGTCAAGCCTACAACCTGCATTGATGCCCAGTCCACTGCACCACCTCACGACCGGCACCTCCCCCTCCTAATGTATCCCCACCCACCCTTCAGAGACTGTGAGCCCTCACGGACAGGATCTTCTCCCCTCATGTACCTGTATGACCTGATCGTCCACATTTATTGTACTTATCCTCGTCTGCCCTTTCCGCATGTAAAGCGCCATGGAATATAATGGCGATATATATATAAATAATAATAATAACTTACTACAAACACTCGTTCCATATGAAGAGACTCTACAGCAATAACAACACCATTCAATAACCTTGGTCTGTGTGCTGTCCATGTGACATGTGACAAACACGGACAGCAGATGTACATACAATTATTGGATTAATTTTTGTTTTCTGCATATTGTGTAAATAAATACGGTATATATATAGAAGGGGAAAAAGACAAGGAAAATGTAACAGGGGCTCTGACGATAGGGAGAGGGGGAAGGTATGACCAAAAATACTGACCTGTGACTGAACTCTGAGTTTCCTATCGTCCATAGACTTTTTCTTCCACCTGCATGCGATCATGTGCCTATGCCCTGGCTGACATTGGGCTAGCCCTAACTAGTGAATAGGCAGCATAATGCTAGTCTTACTGCTACAACAATACAATGCTGGGAGAGACACAAACAAGCTGGAATAAAACAAAAAAACTCCACATCTTCCAAAAGGACAACTTCTCCTGGGGGGTCAGCATAGAAGAACTATAACTGGCACATGGGAGAGTATGGAGTGAGTTTAAATAATGAAGGTGAGTGGCAGCAAAGAGCAGCAGCTGAGATTAGACGTATATGGCATCTTAGCAGGATAAATAAAAAAGGAACTCTTAACCCCTTCAACACCAATGAAAACAATCCCGCAGCACTCATGTTAATCGATGAGCAGAAGCCAAAGAGGACCTGTGATCTGCTAATTGCTAAGATCGTAAGATACAGCAAAAGTCTCAGCTGGATGTGACACATTCATTATACCTGCTGAAAGATTCCCTTTAATATTCTGTATACTGCATGCTAAGGTCAATGGGTAGATGCAAAGAAGCAACACATTCTACATATTATTTCCTGGCAACATACAATAATAGTATTGTATAAGTACGATATATTTTGTGTATGTAGACACAATATGTACACACACACATATACAGTATATATATATGTTAGTTTTATACTAGATATCATTTATTTTCTATTCTGATGCAATACTATTATTATGAGCTTCCAGTCATCAACGTGTAGAACGTGTTGCTGCTTTGCATCTTTACATGAACTTTAGCACGTAGTATACAGAATATTGGTGTGACTATATAATAATTGTGCTCTACATAAAATCTCAATCTTTTTTTTATTATGTGGACTTTATAACATGTTGTTGAACAGCAGATGAGATCTTTGCATAGCCTCATATATCCACCATATATCTACTAATGAGAATATTTAATCCCCACTGTCTCCTTACGCTTTTCTTCTTTAGGCTTAAGGCTAAATAATGAAGAATAAGTGTTTGTATGTGAGAATGTTATTACTTTAATGACTGTAATATCGTCAAGAAAATGTATTAAATAATGGCATAGAAAGGGGTGTGATGGGACCTGAGAGATGCATTGTTTCTGCGGATAAATAGGCTTGTTGTGTCTCAGTTTAGGATAATAAAACATTCAGTCATTCAAGTAATCCTAATTATCTGTTTTAGGCTTTGTCTAATGGACCACAGAAGATACTCTTTGTAAAATGTCTACATTGTAAATAGCATTGGAAGAACTGATCAAATGTATCACACTGGGAAACTCACAACAGGACCACCGAGCTGACATTTA
>JARQOC010000002.1:690531217-690603487 GCA_033576535.1 Allobates femoralis | reverse complement strand
CCAGGAGAAGCAGATTTGGTGCAGAAATTTCTGCAGCCAAGTACTCGTGTGCACATACCATTAGCTGTGTAATTAGGAGTGCCTTTGATTTTTGGCCTAAAAACAATAGTTACAAAAATCTGTATTTGATCGCATTACACATAATGCATCCCACTACATATAGTGAATCACATAGAGTGGAGGTAGTGCATGACATAGTACACTCTTTGGTGATTTATTAAATCCCTGTATCATGCACAGGCTTATAATAAACTAGATGGGTGCCCGATGCACAATGCATCGGGATTCTAGCAGAGCGAGTCTCTGACTCGCAATGGCCGCTTCGCGGCCAATGCTTCGCGCTGCGAAGGCGACTCGCCATGCCCGCTGCGCGGGCATAGCGAGTCGCCTTAGAGCGACTCGCAATGGCCGCTGCGCGGCCAATGCTTCGTTCGTATCCACATGACCACGCTGACTCGCAGCGAGTGCGGTCTCAAAAGGGGCAAAAAAACCATTCATGATTATATAATAGATATTCAACACCCTATTTAATTGAATTTCATTAGGAACATCCTAAAGCGGCCGTCACACGCCACGATATCTTGAAAGATATCGCTTGAACGCGCCAGATGAAACATCGCATGAACGATGACTCTGCGTGTGACGGCAAGATACGATGAGCGATTCATGATCAAATCGCAAGATCGAGATCTGAGCTCCGGACCTCAGATCTTGCGATTAACGATTTCACGATCTGCCTCATCGTGGTGTATAACACCACAATGAGCGTTCTCCCAGCGGCAGAGCCTATGCTGGGAGATGGTAACTATGGTACACGTCGGGTTACTAAGCGATGCGCGGCGCCTAGTAACCCGATGTGTACCATAGTAACCAGCGAGATCGCGGATCCACATCGCTGGTGAGTCTCTCTGTGTGACATCTCACCAGCGATGTGAGCGATATTGTAAGCGATCGCGCGTGCACGTGATCGCTTACAATATCGCTAGCGAGATCGTAGCGTGTGACGGCCACCTAATATACTTGTAACAACTCCCCTGATATTCCAGTTTCAGCATTGGTTCTGACCGATCCAGTTCTGGCTCCTGGTGATTTAGGAGAAAGTTCCCTATGTTGATAATGTGTTGTAACTGTTAATTTTAACAGCTGAGGTCGGCTTCACACCACAGCTTGCTGCGATCTTCTGTCCGGAGGAAAAATCTTAACAAATGGAATCCTCCCGGAATCGGCGCCCCCTAACATGGGAGTCTATGGCGCCAGATTCAATAGAAAATCAGTTTAGCTCCCGGGTGCTAAGGCTCAGCGGCGGCCGGCGCTGGACTTCAGCACCGTGGAGAGCTCCCTACTGACATTTCAGGACCGCGGCTAGCTCAGCCAATTTTCAGCAAGGTCAGCTCCTGAAAGCTGTGATCTGCCGATTCCGGCAGAAAAGGTTCTGTTCTGTCCGGGGCTGTAAGGTTCACCGGACAGAACCTGACAGCTCAAAACCATGGTGTGAAGCCGGCCTAAGCCATCCCCATGTATATACATCAGCCTACTAAAATGAGCCAGTCTGCCAGCCTCTTTAACACAGCAGCGATGACACGTCGACATAGGAGAAGGTTTCCTATGTCAACCACAATCCAGAAGTGGAGCTGCTGGGACCAATGCTGAAGTCAAAATATGAGTGAAGCTGTACATGTTTATTAGTAAGATATAATGACACATAGATCTACCTCTCTGGACCTGACATCACCTCCTTACTAACCAAAATGGAACAATGTCTGTCTGTTAGTTCATCTTTCTTTCTTTTCTGCTCTACTTCTAAAACTGAACATGGACAAAACAGAATTCATCATCTTTCCCTCATCTCACTCTACTACACCACCAGACCTATCCTTGACTCTGCCCCCTCCTTCAAGCAACATACTTCCAACTCCAACTATTTCCCATATCCGCACGTTTCTTGACCAAGAAACTGCAAAAGCACTTGTGCATGCCCTCATTATCTCCAGCCTTGACTACTGCAACCATCTGTTCTCTGGCCTCCCCTCTAGCATTCTTGCACCCTTACAATCTATTCCAGGGGTAGGGAACTCTAGGCCTCTAGAGCCACACACAGTGCAGGTGACACACCCTCCAGACCGTAGGATACTCAGAACCGGGATACAGTACTGCTGGGGATTCACAGGGGTTGAGACCTGGCTCCGTGACCCTGGCGGTGTCAATACAAATTCGGGAGTTAAGGTTTTGGGTGTTGAAGTTGTGATGCCACCAGTGATGTTCAGCTATTGATGGCCGATACTGGGATGTGGGACCCCTGGGGATGATGGAATCGCAGCTACAGTGGTATCGCTCCCCATGGGTGGAGCGGTTCCCCAGGGCAACGGGTATTGTCTATGGCGGTGGTAGGCTGTGTGTTGGGTGTTTGGTAGGTGTCTCAGACTTACCATATTGTTTCCCCGAGAGTAGGGATACTACACCTGTGGAGTAGGTGCAGTATCTCCTGTGGCGACCAGACCGCAGGGGTGCCACATTCCCCCTTGGCAAAGGTCAGCACGTCCTCGAGCGACCACAAGGGTTGAAGGTGTTTTAACACAGAACTCACATTTTTGGCATGTATGCATAAAAGTAACAATCATAACAAAATTTCTTCTTCCCGGACAGGGAGGTTCTTCCTTGAATGTTACTTAACAAAAATAAACTATATATACAGGTGCATGGGACCCGGTAGAACCGGGTTGGTGAATCCTGTTCGTGATGCCAAATTTGACAAGCCCCTCAGAGCCGTGGGATACTCAGAACTGGGCTACAGTACTGCTGGGGAATCACAGGGGTCGAAACTCAGCACCGTGACCCTGGCAGTGTCAATAAAAATTTGGGAGCTAAGGTTATGGGGGTTGAAGTCGTGATGCCACCTGTGATTTTTGGCTATTGGTGGCCGACGCTGCAGGACCTCTGGGAATGACGGAATCACAGCTAAGGTGGTATCGCTCCCCACGGGTAGAGTAGTTCCCCAGGGCAACCGGTATTGTCTATGGCGGTGGTAGGCCATTGGGTTATTCTGGCTGGAGAGGCGAATAGGGGTATTACCGAGGCAGGTCTCTTGTGGTCTACGTGGCTACTTGACGCGGAAATAAATAGTCTCACACAGCTTCTGAGTTCTATACCCAGTTCACTCAATGATCAGTTAAGTAGTGCCGCCTGGGGCTACTCTCTGATGAATTCCAGTCCGGATAGTCCTCAAGGAACCAGGATAGCTCGTCCAAGACACCTCTTTGTGTTCCTTTCTCCCTCTGGTTGCTCTCCCAGCGCTGACTATCCACCTCTCCTACCTGCGTCTCCACACACAGAGCCCCAATCCAGCAGCCACGGGTCTTGGCCAGCGATGGGTACCTGGTCCCCTGACCCTAGTACGGCTACCTTCTCGGCGGATGTGTCAGGTTTCAGCCACAGCTCCTATAGATTTACTGGCCTCTGGTTCCGTGGTTCTGGGGGTGTGTTGGGTGTTTGGTAGGTGTCTCAGACTTACCATCCCGTTTCCCCGAGAACAGGGATACTACACCTTAGTATTTGACTGTTGGAATCATCACCTGTGCAGGAGATTAAATTACCAACTGTCAAATATTAAGGAAATCCTGAAAACCTGCATTGTGCGGCTCCTGAGGCCTGGAGTTCCCTTCCCCTGATGTATCCTAAACTACCTGCACTCCCGCTATTCCACAGCCTCTCCTCTTTGCCAAGCACTTCCCTGGCTCCCCATTTCTCAGAGGTCCCAGTTCAAAACACTAACTATGACATACAAAGCCATCCACAACCTTTCCCCTCCATACATCTGTGACATGGTCTCCTGGTACTTTCCTACACGCAACCTGCGATCTTCTCAAAATCTCCTTCTCTATTCCCCTCTTATCTCCTCTTCCCACAACTGCATACAAGATTTCTCCCGTGCATCCCCCATACTCTGGAACTCTCTGCCCCAACATATAAGACTCTCACCTACTGTGGAAACAAGGCAGGGTACTCTCTCTTTACCTACTGTATCCTCACCTATCCATTGTAGACTGTGAGCCCTTGCAGGCAGGGTCATCTTTCTTCACCTATTGTATCCTCACCCATCCATTGTAGACTGTGAGCCCTTGCGGGCAGTGTCCTCTCTGCTCACCTACTGTATCCTCACCCATCCCTTGTAGACTGTGAGTCCTCATGAGCAGGGTCCTCTCTCCTCACCTATTCATTGTAGACTGTGAGCCCTTGCAGGTTGGGTCCTCTCTCCTCACCCATTCATTGTAGACTGTAAGCCCTTGCAGGCAGGGTCCTCTCTCCTCACCTACTGTATCCTCACCCATCTCTTTTAGACTGTGAGCCCTCATGGGCAGGGTCCTCTCGCCTCACCCATTCATTGTAGACTGTGAGCCCTTGCAGGCAGGGTCCCCTCTCCTCACCTTCTATATCCTCACCCATCTCTTTTAGACTGTAAGCCCTTATGACTAGGATCCTCTTTCCTCACCTACTATATCCTCACCCATCCCTTGTAGACTGTGAGCCCTCGCAGGCAGGGTCCTTTCTCCTCCTGTACCTGTGTGTGCCTTGTTATTGCTCATAATTATTGCACTTGTCTATTGTCTATATATGCACCTGTTCACATGTAAAGCGCCATGGAATAAATGGTGCTATCATGATAAATAATAATAATATTTCAGAAAGTGAATTTGTTTTTTCAAGTGCCTAATTCCTTTATTGTCTATATTCAGTGCCATACTTTTTGCTCATCAAATTCTTTCTATTTTCTAGAGACGGTCTACAAACAACATGGATTGGGGAACACTTTATGAGGTCATTGGAGGAGTCAATAAACATTCCACCAGCATTGGCAAAATCTGGCTGTCTGTGCTCTTTATATTCCGTATTATGATCCTGGTTGTGGCAGCAGAAAGTGTTTGGGGTGATGAACAGTCTGATTTCAACTGTAACACCTTACAGCCCGGGTGCAAGAACGTTTGCTATGATCACACTTTCCCCGTGTCTCACATCAGGCTCTGGTGCCTTCAACTCATTTTTGTGGCCACACCGGCACTGCTAGTTGCGATGCATGTAGCCTACTTAAAACATGAAGAGAAAAGACAACTACAGAGAAAGGGGCAATGTGATGAAAAGAACTTGGAAGAACTGAAACAGCGTAAAATTAGAATTGTCGGCACGTTGTGGTGGACCTACGCCACCAGCATTGTGTTCAGAATCATATTTGAAGCTGCTTTTATGTACCTCTTCTACTTCCTCTATGAAGGTTTCCATATGCAACGTGTAGTGAGATGTTCAAACTGGCCGTGCCCCAATCTTCGTTGATTGTTTCATTTCTCGGTCCACTGAGAAGACCGTATTTACCTTCTTTATGATCAGCGTGTCTGGCATTTGCATGGTTCTCAATGTGGCAGAGCTCTGCTATCTCATCATCCAAGCTTCTTTCAGAAGATCCCGGAAAAAGACCAAAAAACAACACATCAACCCTATTACTGGGAAAGAAGAAAAGCAGAACATATTAAAGAGCAGAAAGAACAATGATTCAAAAACACAAGTGAAGATGTCATTTATGGGTCATTTCTTTGTTGTTGACCCCAACCTGCCAAAACGATACAAGTGCATCTCCATGAATTAGAATATCATCAAAAGTTAATTTATTTCAGTAATTCAATACATAAAGTGAAACACATATATTATATAGAGTCAGTACAAACAGAGTGATCTATTTCAAGTGTTTATTTCTGTTAATGTTGATGATTATGGCTTAGACTGGCTTGACACCACGGCAAGGTCTGGTCCAGGGCTGTCCGGTGTAAACCAGACACCCCGGACCGTTTTTGGCCCCATAGTAGCCTATGGGGCTGGATGGAGTGGATGGCAGCTTTCTGCCATTTGGTTTCATCTCCGCGGTGGAATCCGGGAGGATTTGGATTATTCTCAACTGACACAAAAATGTTGCTTGCAACGTTTTTGTGACCGGGGAGAAAAAAATCACCCCAAAAAGTCGGATCCCGGATTCTCCTGGAGTCTCCTGGATCCGGGGCAATCCGGTTCTCCCTAACATAGGAGCCTATGGGGCCGGATTGCCCCGGTCCGGGCGAATCCGGGAACCGGATACCGGTGGCTGCACGCCGCTGTTGTTTCAGGACCGCAGCTAGCAGGGATCTTGAAAAATCAGCAGCTGCAACTGCAATTACAGCCATCCGGCTGCACACAGGATCGGAGGGCACATTTGGCCCTACGGTTCTGTGTGCTGATCCGGTCCGGGGCAGTCAGGTTCACGCCTGACAGCCCCGGACCGGACTGCGCCGTGATGTGAAGCCAGCCTTACAGCCAATGAAAAGGTCATTATCTCAGAAAATTAAAGTAGGGAGGATGATAGATAAAACATTAACAACCACTATAAAACCATATCACAGCTGCTGCAGTCCCCAGCGTGGTGCATACTTTTCGATGATATTCTAATTCATTGAGATGCACCTGTATGTTTCATGTGGATGTAGAATCAGAAGCTATAGATTATAAATGACAATTAGGCTACATTCACATGTTCAGTTTTTGCTCATCAGTAGCCAAAACCAGGAGTGGAACAATCAGAGGAAAAGTATAATAGAAACACGTCACCACTTCTGGATTTATCACCCACTCCTGGTCTTGGCTATGAAAAACCGATGAGCAAAAGCAAACCGAAAACTGTGTCAATGTGGCCTTGATAGTATTTTTTTGCATTTGCTGTATTTTTGGAGGGTAGAATTTTTACTATTTATAAGTTACTAATGCAAGTAACATTCGTTTTGTAAGTTGTATGACTGTATATTAAAGAAAACACTGCCACTTTTCTTATTATGAGGTTATTATGAGGCTTGTGCAATGAGATGGTGACTGATGGGAGGCTAGACTGAAATATATTGCCTAAGTAGCGTTTTCCGAGCCTTTGGAATATTTTGTACAAATACGTATTAAAAAAAATGTTCTTGATTTAGTAACGTGTGCACTAACATGAAAAGGATTGCCCTAATCCTGCCTAGAACTGCCTTACAGTGTACATAGTGCTGCCTGACATACATCTGCTGCTGAGGAGGATGAACCGTGGTAGGTTAGATGTTTCTTCACCCTTGATGGAACTTCAAACTTGGCATCCAAAGTATAGTGTTTATGATTTATTTTACTTTCCAGAATTAAATATGGAAAGGTATCTGCTAATTTGACCACTACATATACTGGAATTTGATTGATTTTCTGCCTTGGGCTTGTGTTTTGGCTTCACAGATTCAATTATTCTTTCTCCAGAACAACACAGCAATTGTTAAAGTTGAGTTGTTATGACCAGCCAAGACTGTAAGTTCATAAAGACTTTTTGGAGGTGTTCACAGCTGTATTTCTAGCAATAGGTCAATAGAGGGAGCGCCGAACGTATCAATGTCAGAATGTAACATTGTTTTTGTATTATTGTGTATGTTTTAGTTTGAATAAATAATTTTTAATCTCCTTTTGTCGTTCTTTTTAAATAAGGTATGTTGAAAATTAGACACACATGTAGAACACAAAGGGCTGTGGTACTCAGCAGCTGGGCCAGTGTTCAGGATCTCCCTGACTCACATTGTAAAGGGAAAAAATGGAGTATAACAAATAAAAGTAAAATAATAATAGTTTGGGAAGCCAGTTGCAGTTTCCTGCCAGTGGAATGACCGCACTGTTGGAGATAGGTGTTATAGCAGTGATATGTTTAACCCCCTCCAACCAGGCCTGGGTCTTGATGGATGAGGAGAATGGGAGTGATAGTAAGAGTAGTAGTAGGAGTATGTGTACAGGAGGAGGGAAGGCACAGAAGACAGTCTCTTTGCTTTTACTGTAGCTGTTGCACAGACCCAGGGTGCACAACACCAGGCTCGTGGTCCAGTCAGTCTGAGAAGAACTAAAGTCCGCTCTGCTGGAATGAGATATAGGGGCCTTCCTGCTGACTTTGGTGTTAAAGTTTATAGGTGACTTGAAGCTCTGCTATACTCCCTCCGAGTGCAGAGGATAACCTCCAGTCTGGCAGGCAATGTGGAACCTGTGAGCAGCTGCTTTGCCTAACAGCTCTCTGGCCGTCTATATTACTGTGCCTCGCAAAGTCCCACATTGTGTAGTTACTGGGCATAAAGTCCAACAACCTCCAGATTCTGTTACCAAATCCTGGAAACCTGGCAACCTAGGGCCTGGTGCCCTGACTGCAACATGTTCTTCAGAGCGGCCTCTCGGCCCTCTTCTGACTTTTTCTCTTGCCTAGTTCTATCCTCCCTATCCTAACTCCTCCCTCCAACCAGAAGTTGGGGTCTGCCCATATAAGGTCTTTACGCCCTCAACTGCCTAGCTGAAGTCCAAAAAGTGTTGGATGCTTTGGGTTTCCAGCAGAGGCCGCCTCAATTCTCTCCATCATGACATTACAACAATGTACATGAAATATTTGTGGCAGCCAAACATCAGGGGCACCACACACACACACACACACACACAAAACACACACACCATTGAAATTACAACACCAAGAAGGATAAGTAATGAAATTATGGAAATGACAGCATGGATAGATATGATAATGATGTGCAAATGATGATTAAATTCCAACAGATTTGTCAAAGCATCATGATTTCTTCAGTATAGCGTGTTGAGCACTTATTAATATTATTTAATAGCCTTCAACAAGATTTTCAGCCATGGTGACTTGATGGATAGGACAATCGATCTTGTACATCCTAAAAAGGTCCGCCAGGGTGTTCTCCACTGCTATCTTGACAGTACTAAGCCATCATGTTGTTGCTTATCCTCTACGCCTTGTTCCCTCTAGTCTCCCAACCATGATGTCCTCCTCCTGTGATTTCTCTCTTCACATGATATGTCCAAAGTAGGCAAGTTGTAGCTTGGTGATCTTCCAGTGACATGCCTGTCTTGATTTGTTCCAGTAATTATTTGTTTGTTCTTCTTGCCATCCATGGTATTGATAACATCCTTCTCCTGCACATCCTTCTCATGATGCATGTGTGTGCAGGTGTGCTGTGTGCATGATGCATGTGTGTGCAGGTGTGCTGTGTGCATGATGCATGTGTGTGCAGGTGTGCTGTGTGCGTGATGCATGTGTGTGCAGGTGTGCTGTGTGCGTGATGCATGTGTGTGCAGGTGTGCTGCGTGCATGATGCATGTGTGTGCAGGTGTGCATGATGCATGTGTGCTGTGTGCATGATACATGTGTGTGCAGGTGTGCTGTGTGCATGATGCAGGTGTGCTGTGTGCATGATGCATGTGTGTGCAAGTGTGCATGATGCATGTGTGCATGATACATGTGTGTGCAGGTGTGCATGATGCTTGTGTGTGCATGATGCATGTGTGTGCAGTGTGCATGATGCATGTGTGCATGATACATGTGTGTGCAGGTGTGCTAT
Organism: Allobates femoralis; assembly: GCA_033576535.1. Lineage (NCBI taxonomy): Eukaryota > Metazoa > Chordata > Amphibia > Anura > Aromobatidae > Allobates > Allobates femoralis. The sequence continues at coordinate 690,594,071 of JARQOC010000002.1, read as the reverse complement.
GTGCAGGATGCAGGTGTGCTTTGTGCATGATGCATGTGTGTGCATGATGCATGTGTGCATGATACATGTGTGTGCAGGTGTGCTGTGTGCATGATGCATGTGTGTGCAGGTGTGCATGATGCATGTGTGCATGATGCATGTGTGTGCAGGTGTGCTGTGTGCATGATACATGTGTGTGCATGATGCATGTGTGTGCAGGTGTGCTGTGTGCATGATACATGTGTATGCATGATGCATGTGTGTGCAGGTGTGCTGTGTGCATGATGCATGTGTGCTGTGTGCATGATACATGTGTGTGCAGGTGTGCTATGTGCATGATACATGTGTATGCAGGTGTGCTGTGTGCATGATGCATGTGTGTGCTGTGTGCATGATGCATGTGTGCTGTGTGCATGATACATGTGTGTGCTGTGTGTGATGCAGGTGTGTGCATGATGCATGTGTGTGCAGGTGTGCTGTGTGCATGATGCGTGTGTGTGCAGGTGTGCTGTGTGCATGATGCATGTGTGTGCATGATGCAGGTGTGCTGTGTGCATGATACATGTGTGCACAGGTGTTCTGTGTGCATGATGCATGTGTGTGCAGGTGTGCTGTGTGCATGATGCATGTGTGTGCAGGTGTGCTGTGCATGATGCAGGTGTGCTGTATGCATGATGCATATGTGTGCAGGTGTGCTGTGTGCATGATGCATGTGTGTGCAGGTGTGCTGTGTGCATGATGCATGTGTGTGCAGGTGTGCTGTGTGCATGATGCATGTGTGCAGGTGTGCTGTGTGCATGATGCATGTGTGTGCAGGTGTGCTGTGTGCAGGTGTGCTGTGTGTATGATGCATGTGTGTGCAGGTGTGCTCGCTCCAACCCTACCCCCCTGCCACCATCCTGCCCTGCTCGCCACCATCCAACCCTACCCCCCTGCCACCATCCTGCCCCACTTGCCACCATCCAACCCTACCCCCCTGCCACCATCCTGCCCCGCTCGCCGCCACCCAACCCTACCCCAATGCTACCATCCTGCCCCACTCGCCACCATCCTGCCCCGCTCACCACCATCCTGCCCCGCTCGCCACCATCCAACCCTGCCCCCCCTCTGCCTCCATCCTGCCCCCCACTCTTCCCCCATCCTGCCCCCCCTCCACCTCCATCCTGACACCCCTCCACCTCCATCCTGCCCCCCCTCCGCCTCCATCATGCCCCCCCTCCGCCTCCATCCTACCCCCCTCCACCTCCATCCTGCCCCCCCTCCGCCTCCATTCTGCCCCCTCCGCCTCCATCCTGCCCCCCCTCCGCCTCCATCCTGCCCTGCCCCCGGCTCCATCCTGCCCACCTGCCTCCATTCTGCCCCGCTTGCTTCATTCTGCCCCCCCAATCACCATCCTGCCCCCCTACTCCATCCTGCCCCCCCCGGCAGTTAGCGGTCGTGACCGATTAGCTGATCAGTTTCCCAGGCAATGACAGGTCCTAAAGGCCTGTAGGACCTAGAAGACGGAGGTGGAGCGAGCCGGCGGACAGGTGAGTATCCTCACTGAGGATTTTTTTTACTTCTACTGTGGTGGAGTGGGGGGCCGCGGGGAGCAGAGTATCGCCATATACTATAGTGCTGCTATACATGTACTGTAATGTACGGCCATATACTATAGTGCTGCTATACATGTACTGTAATGTATTATAGTGCTGCTATACATGTACTGTAATGTACCACGTGTGTTCTTCCTGACCTCACTCCTCCCAAAGTGCTCCCTCTAACTAACTCTCTTGCCCATCCAACCCCACTAGAATCGTTCCTAGTGTGGTCTGGGTGTCCCAGCACTGGTCTGTACCCCCCTTACCATTGAGTGGGATACTACACCCTAACAGGGGTGCAGTACCTCTGTGGTGACTGGATCCGCAGGGGCACCACAGGTGTACTAACCACTATTGTACTTGTGGACCTACGTGACTCAGATATATTAAAGTGTTATCTTAGACTCACCATAGAACTGACAGATTCACCGCTAACATGGGGTCGATTATCTTGTTCTGCTTCAGCTGGTGGTTCTTCAGGTCTTTCTCAAGGTGGTTCTTGAATGACTTCTTGGGGAAAAGTCAATACTATGATTACTATTGCTCCATTTATCTGGGTCCATGTTTTGGGAAAGTCTCCAAGAACTGTATGAATCACTTCTTCCTTTTGTGCTACTGGTTGAGGTGTAGTTTGGACTTCTTCTTTTGTATCTTAGGCCAGGTTCACACCACGGCAGCATCAGGTTCGGGGCTGTCCGGTGTAAACCTGACAGTCCTGGACGCGATTTTGACATAATACTGCCCTATGGGGCGGATGGCAGCTATGTGCTTGCAATGTTGCTTGCAATGTTTTTTTGTCTGGGGCAAAAATCTGCACCAAATCTGATCCTCCCGGATCCGGGGTGATCCGGCGCTCCCTAACATGGGTCTATAGCTCTGGATCGCCCCGGTCCGACAAAAACATTGCATTCCGGGAACCGGACGCTGGCTGTGAAGTTTAGCTCCCTGCTAGCCGCGATCTTGAAATTTCAGCAGCTGCGGCTGTGATCATAAGCATCCTGGCTGCAAACCGGACCAGAGGGCATATTTGCCCTCCGGTTCTATTTGCAAATCCGGTCCGGGGCTGTCCAATTCACAGTGGACAGCCCGACCGGATCACACCGTGGTGTGAAGCCAGCCTTAGTTGTTCGGGGCATTGCTTTAGGTGATCTCTTGAAACTGCCGCTGAAGTATCTCCACCATCTTTACTAATTAAGCAGACTTTAACATTGTCAAAGTTCAAAGGTAATACAGTATATGGTTCTGCCTCCCACTGGTCATCCAGTTTGTTGGTTCTCTCTTTTTCTTGAGGACTTGTTCTCCTGGTGTTAAGGGAACTGCAGCTGCGTGCTTGTTGTAGGCTTTCTCTTGCCTTTCTCTTGCTTGAGACACGTTTTTCTCAGCACACTCTTACACTTTACGATACTGTTGTTGAAGTTCTGTATCCCAATCTGCTTTTCGTTGGTTTGTTTCAGGTGTTGTATATCGAGGTTAATGGGCAGCTTGCCAGGTCTTGCTCTCACCAGGTAGGCAGGAGAACAGTTGGTGGAATTCACAAGGATATGATTATACAAGTCCCACTAAGTCTGGCAGCTTTTCTGGGCACAGATTCCTCTCTTCCAGAGGCAGTGTCTTCAACAGGTCTATCACTACCTGGTTCATCTTCTCGCACAAGCCATTGGTCTGTGGATGGTACGGCGTTGTTCTTCTTTTGTTGTATCCTTACAAGTTGCAAAACTCCTAGAACACCTCTGGTTCAAATGCTGGACCTTGATCTGTAAGGAGATCATGGAGATCATCAATGCCTCAGGTCTTGTAATTGGTCGGTGTCCCAGCGGTCAGTAATTGGGACATTATCTTTTATCGGAAGGAACATGCGATAACTTCCAAGCTTCTCACAACACCTATAATGCCTGTGGAGGTAGAACAGTATTGATAAAGCTATTGGTGTAATATGTTAGTGTCCCAATACCTTTGACCACCTAGTGTAAGCCCTTAAATAGTTCCACATTTTGACCCCAAATTTAGCAACATAATTTGTGAACAAAGGTGCACATAAAGAAAAAAAGCTAATTAAGAGACGTGATAAATTCATGGTCCAGTACTGTGTGTGTGACCTGAGTCTTCAGTAGATGGCTGAGCCCTGCAATGTCGGGTCAGGAGTAATGCTATGGATTATCTGTCCTGTATCTGTGAAATAAGTTCTTCCGCAGGTGGATTATTATTATTTGTCATTCTCATCCTCCTATCTGAAATATTCCCAATTCTGTATAAATGGCTGTAGGTGAATACTGATGGTCTGAATAATGAATCGTGCCAGTAGATGTTGCTGTCAGAGCAATGTGTCCTGTGAATTATAATCGATGAAGTGTTGGAATTTATTTCATATTCTCTTATCTCTGGGGGCCACCAGAGGGTGCTGTTGTTCCAAATGTGCAGCAGTTTGATTTATTTCATGCTGCAAATGAGATTTTATTTAATAGTGACAGAAATGCTTTGTGGGTAACTGTATATTCTGAGCATTGAAGGGGAAACTGTACGTCTTATACATTGATACAATACAGCACATTATATGTTCGTATGGACATTACTATCCATTTACATAGCCCAAAAAAAATAGAAGTGAGGAAACTATAGAACAATTTTATTAGTTAAAACACATCTGAATTGTAAAATATACATAAGGACACAATACAGAAAAGACTGAACAAACCCTGGCTAAAAATTATGCTAGGGGTGTACAACAATGCCTCAAATTAATATAGTGCACTGGAGATCAAAATTAGAGAACAACACACAATTTCATTAAATGGAACCTGCCACAGAGTTTAGCCCCCTAACTCATCGCTACCTGTCCCTGCAGCTTCCTACTACATTACTAACCATACCTCCCTGATCTAAATGTGCATTATAAAAGGGCAAAAAACGACATTTATAAACTTACATGTTCCTAACCATGTGGGCGTTCTTAGATGGCTGGCCGACAGGTGGGCAGTATCTCTGGGTCCACTCTCCCTTCGCCTCGATGCTTTCAATCATGCCTTGGTGGGCATGATCATTCATTCAGGAGCGTGCCCTTCTTTTTTGGGTATGACTACGCTGCTGACTGTGGCTACATCATTTCTGGTCCTGCACAGTGTAAAGGGGGTGTATTGGGTGTACGAACCGGCTTCAGAATGCACCCTGCACATGCTCGGAGCCAGCCTGTACGCCAATACACCCCACACTGCGCAGGACTGGAATGACCTGGTCGGCAGCGCATCTGTGGCACCCCTGCAGGGATTGCCACAGGATCCAAGAAGGGAACTTACACCTTGGTTTACACAGCACACACCACCTTCCACCCCAGACCTGAAGGGGAAGCCCTACTGGCTGCCTTAAGTCAGTTCCCCTTTAAAGCATCCAGGCCTGAGGGGAGGAGTCAGTTAGTCTCAGTAGTGAGTCTGAGGAGAGAGCTGGAGTGAGGAGCTGGTCGCTGGGAAGGATCCAGGCCCAGGACCAGGAACCACTGAGTGCTGTGTCGCACCCTAGGGAAAGGGTCGGAGGCAAGTGGAAGAAGCAGGGAGCTACAAAAGGGAATCGGTTACTACAGCCCTTTAGTACACCCTGACACCGGAGTCCGACGCTGCCAGCATTATGCCACAGCAAAAGCCCGGAAGGTTTCAGGAGAGTTTCAGCCCTGAGGAGAACAAAGTAAGAGACGATAAAACTGACCAAGCACATGGCCAGGGGCCATAGGAGAAACAGCGACCCAGCAGAAGGACCTTATTGTCAGTTTAAAGCAAAGCCCAGAGAAGGGAGAAGGAGCGGTGGGTTCAGGCACAGGCAGGACTTACCCAAAACACAGAACACAGGGACAGAGGAGGCCTCATAACTTTCTAAGGTGTAGGTCCCAATTGCAACGGGACCTGGTTATTACTCTGGACTGTACCTGTTACCTTGTCACAAGTAAAAGGTACTGAAACAACAAGCCCTGTGTGCTGTGTGCCTTCTAACGCAGCAATTCACTGCTTTGTCTGCAAAGACGCGACTACAACTCCCCTCATCCATCCCTGCTGCCCTGAGGTAAAGCTCCACCTGTGGGGAGCTGTACCACTCTGAGCTGCAATTCCATCACCTCAGCGGCCAGTGCAGTGCTGGTATACCCGTTACCAGGAACTACAGGTGGAGTCACATTACCATCCCCTTATCCCCACCGTTCCCCGCCATTGAGGGTCCAGGGCACGGGACAGGGGATCGACCAGCCGTGATTCCCCATCTAAGCCGCCATTAGCCCCGGTACCCGAATACCCCCTACCCTGTTCGACCGCCTCACATCATTCCTGGAAAAAGGAGGTGGAAATTTTAAATCAGAGCGCTCTCCTGCATGAATGATCACACTCAATGGGAATTGATTGCAGCAGTGAGGTGGAGGGAGAGTGGACTCAGAGAGACTGCCCACCCACGGCCAGCCATCTAGGAACGCCCACACGGCTAGGAACATGTAAGATTATAAATCGCTTTTTTTGCACTTTTATAATGCACATTTAGATCACATAGGGATGGTTAGTAATGTAGTGGGAAGCTGCAGAGACAGGTAGTGATAGGTTAGGGGGGACTAAACTAGGTGACAGGTTCCTCTTAATGTCAAGGTCATTGTGTTGTCCAATGTGAAAATATTCCTAATATGAGTGAATTAGCAGTATTTTAAGATTATTCCATAAACTGAATATATTCTAAAGCACACAATAAAAATGTAAATGTGATAAATTAAAAAGAACTGATCAAAATTAGAGAACACTTTCAGATACCTACAAGTTATTGGTGTTAATCTGGCACCTGGTGCTAATTTCCTTAATTATCTGACAAACCCTATTTAACTGGCAGCCTAATTTACCAGTTTACACTCACATTGCAAAAATAGTGTGCCAGTTCCAAAGTGACTTAAATCCTCCGGCTGCAGATTGTCAGATGAAGGCCAAAGGGTGGTCAGCAGAAGTTAATCGTTCCAAGTCTGTGATTTCTAGAATATTGCATTTTTACAATATCACAAACTCTTTCAAGTCCCCCAAGAAGGCTGATTGCCCTCGAAAGACAATGCAAGAGAGGACAGGAGAATCTCCATGGGTAATCGCTCTAGCACTGCAGCTGGAATTGCTTGCCAGTTCAGCACTGGAACAGGGTAAGAATTTATCTCGTCATACAGTGTCACGAGAATTAAGAGCATTTGGACGGAAAGCCCACTCTGCAGTGACCAAACCTCTCATTAGCGGAAAGAATCAAAAGGCTAGACTCACCTTTGGTAAGGACATGTTGTGTGGACAGAGGAGAAGTGGTCAGAACCTTCTTCAGTAACCTTATTTGTGTTCAGCACTCAATCAGCCAGCAATTTTCATGCAGGACAATGGCCCTTGTCACACAGCAAAATTTTTAAAGCAGTTCCTTGAAACAGAAAACATTGAAACACTGAAATGGCCGCCCAGAATTTGATCTTAACCCTATAGAACCCTCATAGATTGCAAGCTTTAGAGCAGGAACCTCACTCCTCATGGTTTATGATATTATTATTACTATGTTTTGTCTCAAATTGTCTGTATATGTGCTTATATAAATAAATATGATTATTATTATTATTATTATTATAGAAAATCTCTGAAAAATCTTGGTGAAAATGAATGGCCAAGAAATCCACAACAGTCACAGAACAGTGGAAGAGACTGGAAGAAGAATGGACCAAAATTCCCCCACAGCAGTGTGAGAGATGAGTGACGTCCTGCGGCCACAGATGTGCTGAAGTAATTTAAAGTAAATGCCTGTACAAAGCAAAGGCTTGTACACTTCCTACTGTTTGGTGACTGTTGTAACCTTCACAACGGGTATTTTACCTGCTTCCACTGACGTTGGTAAATGTCTCTGTGGTGGAAATTCCCAGGAAGACTGTAACAGCTCCAATCGTTTGCATAAGACATGTGGCCAGAATAAAAATCATTGGAACATTAGGGTCGGATGATACTGCAACCAACGTATGGCATTTATTATATCTGCCACTTCTGCAAGGAAAGTGACCAGAACTTCATCGGTGAAGAAGTCTTGTGGTCCAGCAACATGGAATCGAGTATTTTTCATGCAATTCCAATCATGCGTTCGCAGAATCCGCCCATGTGTGATGAATGTGGATGATTGAACACCCAGGTGCACCCTTTATCGGTCAAGAAGTTGTGTACCTTCTTTTTGCAGACGACCTACTCCTATACGTGTCTAACCCCTTGATCAGCCTTCCGAACTGTCTTTCAGAAATTCGGAGGTATGGTCAATTGAGTAACTTTAAAATCAACATGAACAAATCAAAAATGCTTAATGTATCCCTCCCGGATGTTGTGGTTCGTCTGCTAAAATCTGATTTTGGTTTCGCGTGGAATCAGGACGCCATCAAATAAAGTGTATAGAAAGGGTGAGAGTAGCTTAGTGTTAGGTGGCAGCCACAGAGAGTAAGAACGTGGCCTCTTATGCGGTGACCTGCACTTGTAACCAGAGACACCCGTACGTGTTTATATTGTTTGCAAAGTTAAAAAAGCCCAGTACCTACAGAGACTATCCTGTACGATCTTCTTGCATATTCTTGAACTTTTCTTTCTTATTTATTATGGATCATACTACCACGGAACTGGTTGTGGTATAGACTTACTTGTAAATATTTATCAGCCCAGAGGCAATAGACTAAACCCCCGGAAAGACTGCTATTTTGAACTTTTGGACTCTTTTGAATTCTAGTGGTTTTTGTACTTTTATTTTTAAAACTATGTAAATATTAATTGTATTATTAACTGTTTGTTTGTTTGTTTTTCTACAGTCCCGGAGTACTGTCATTAACTAAGGGAGAATGTGGCAACCCAGGGGTTAATGTGCCACAGTAACATCACAAGGGGTAACTCCTCACAAAACACTGGACACTGCACTAGCACCTCTAGGCCAGAAGGGGGAGCTCAAGCAGCTCCCTGATATATTCTGGTCTGAGGAGGAAGTAGTTAGTTGATAGTTGACAGTTGACAGTTCAGTTTAGTGCAGGGAGCACTAGGAGGAGGACCTGTAAAGGGGAGCAGTGCTGAGCTCCTGACAGGGACCACTGAGTACTTTCAGACCTGAAGCCAGGGTCTGAGGAGAGGAGTACAAGAAACAGAGGAACATATCTGTGAGACTGAGCTACCTCATAACTCGCCCCAGAGGAGCGCAGAAGCCGGATACTGGATCCGAATCTGTGACTGAAACACACAGCACAGAAAACACCGGGATAGTGGAGGTTACATACCTACACCGTACCTCAGCGAAGCAACACGGCGGGGTCAGAAGCACACGGAAAGACTCAAGTTGCCTAGCAAAGGGGGTACCTGTGAGGATAAACAGGGCAAGCAGCTCAGCTAAAGCAGCAGCAGGGCCACACACAAGGCGCAGGAGTAGGAAGCTGAGGACCCGGACAGGGTGGGAGCAACCCGGCCCCGGTACAGACTCCGTGGTCAGTACTCTACTGAATACCATCACCAGTATAGCCTTGGAAAACTTAAAAACCGTGAGTGTGTGTGATCCTTGTGCTCAAACCCTGCATGCCCTCACAAACTACCATCATCTGGTACAAAGCACGCACTGGTCCTTTTTCCCCTGCAGTTTTTGGGGTCACAGGTTGGTTTGCGCTGCCAAAAGCTCACCAATTGATACAGTCCTATAGTGCTTTGGCACACTTAGTGTTAAAATTAGAAGCTGCTGCTATTCCTATCACAGAGCACCAAGGCTCGAGGTCAGGGGGGGTGGATTCCCCACCCTGTCCCCAGGATCACTGTGATTTGGCTGTTGAAACCGCTCTGACCGCCCCTTCTATAGGCTGGAGCGCTGGAGGGGGCAGGGATCATCCCCTCCAGCACTGATGGGGACACTCCCCATCATCTTTGTTGCTGCTTCTTCCCACTGGATTTACCAGGTGAGCCGCCACTGGTTCTCTGCAGCCCGATCCCCTGCATGGGGGGATAAGACTGCAGAAAGTGATCTGACAGCCCAGGTGAGGCGCACTGCTCACGCAGGTAACCACAGATCTCTCTAATGCACAGCTGGGTATCCCAGCAGGTACCTACTACGAACAACACCATCCACCCTGGCACAGTAGGGGGAGTACCACTTGCTGCCCTTAGGCAAGATCCCCTATATATACTGCTGCTGGGGAGGAGCTAGTCAGAGTGTGTGCAGACGTTATAAGAGCTGCAAGGAAGTCCTGGTGTTCGGTGCTGCATTCAGGCCTGAGCCAGTGACCCGGAGTGGCCCTGCAGCATCCCACAAGCCTACGTGGGACTGAAGGCAGGGAGCTCAGAGCAGGAAAGGAAGCAAGGAACAAGTAGCTCTGGCGAGAGTTCATTCCAGGAGAAAGCCGGGTATTGGGGATCCGCACCTGTGGGGAACTATAGGCCCACAGAAAACCCCGTCGCACCGTGGAATCTCCAGCTACCAAGTCTCCCAGGAGGGTCAAGAGTGGGAGCCAGGAACAGCTGCAGGTCGCTGCAGTGTCCAGAGAAGGTCATCCCGGAGACCGCACAGGAGGAGAGAGAGACACAGATAAAGGAAGAGAGTGGAGGCAAGTCAGGCTACAGCAGGCTGTGCCTCAGCAACTACACAATCAGAGGAGGCCTTATACCCACTTGCTGTGGGAACCCACTGTACATCCCGGTCACACGTCAGTGCCCTGGATCATTTATCTGCTTAACATCAGTAAAAAGGTAAAAGAGACTTCTTCTGTGTGCGTGCATCCTTCTTCTCCACTCACCGTGCCCCTCTATAGACTATTCTTACTCTCCCTCTACAAATTCAGCTCCATTACAACCTGCTCACCCTCCCTACACTGCCCCGGAGGTCTCAGTCCTGCCTGCGGAGGACTATCCCATCACATCTGCAATACCACCGACCTCCGGAGGACTGTAGCAGTGCTAGTGAGCCTCACCAGGTACTGCAGGTGGCTTTACAACAAAACTGTACATAACCCTAGTAAATAATTCCCCTTTTCAAGAGCATAGCCCCCTGGATATGGGATCAGGACGAGATCAGGCAAAAGATCAATGATGTCCTAGATATGTATGCTATTGACTCACCGTTGCCAGATGCTCACGTCTCAGGGGATGCAGCACTTGTCACGGTTCCGCGCCTGAGGCTGTGGGGCCCAGTGGTCAGATCAAAAGGGATGAACGGATGGGAATAATTCTTGTTGTCGTGACACCACCTGCGGGAGTCCGGTGATGGCACCGGCGCTGCTTGGGCCTCCGGGGGATGTGCGGCAGCTAGATGGGACGCTCCCCACAGGATGAGCGGGAGTCCCCGGGGCCAGGAGCTGCACTTGATAGAATATGGCAGCTCAGGTAGTTGCTGAGTGATCAAGTTTAATAACAGTTCGAAGAAAAGCTCAGACACCAGATTTCTCTGTAACGGGTCTTTACTGTAACCGGTAAGATGGTACAAGGTATACAGTCTTAGGTAACGGTCCGAGTGGTCCCTGCGATTACTGGTGTCAGCTCAGAGCTCCACGGTGTTCCTCCTTTTCCTAACTTCTCTACTTTGGTTGCTGGTGTTGCCTTAGTATACCAGGTCAGGGTACTAGGGAGACTTCTAATTGAATCCTTAGCTGAATTACGGCTGGTGGGTCCCTGCTGGCAAGACAACTTGGTTGCGGCTGTGGTGAGGTGCTCCTAGAAGCGATTTTTCACCCCGGTTTGCGGAACGGCGGTGGACGTCCGTTCGCCTCGGAACCGGTGATCTGGTGGTTCTGGGCACGAGTATATTTGGACCCGTTTGGTAGCTGCCCGTGTTCCGGTCTGGGTCACCGCTTAATGGTTCCAGCCGGTGAGTGGTTTTAGGGCTGCACGGAACTGTGCAGCGCCCTGCTTCTCCTACGTTCCTCTCCTCCAGACTCCTACTCCTCTCCTACTTTACCCACACACACTACTCCTACACTCCTCCCACCAGGACCTGATTGGCTCTCTATTCTAGTAGTGCATGTAATGTATGGAGCTCTGAGTTTAACCAGGTCATCACCGAGACGGAAGATATCACATCTTCTGTCAGGGATGCAATACCTTCCTGTCAGGGCCGGCTCCAGGTTTCTGTGGGCCCCGGGCGAAAAGGTCTCAGTGGGCCCCCTTTAGCACATTATCGCGGACTAATATATATATATTGCCGCACACTTACCGCAAGCCCCATAGACAATGCATGGGGCTTGCCGCAAATGCGCAGCAAGTGCAGCTGCTAGGCGGAAAATGCGGCAGATGTGGGGGTTTTTTACCGCAAGTGCCACATTTTTAAAAAGACGCCTATGTGAAGGCAGCCTTACAGGAACAGTGACTGCCGAAACCAGCAAGAGCTGTTTCTGACAGTGAGTATATTACACGTTGTTAGGAGCGGATTAAAATGCATATGCGTTTCCTTGCGCTTTTTAAAAATACCCTTTAAATGCAAAAGGTTGCATTTTTGTGCATCTGAGGATGCTTGGTATATACGCAAGCATCCTCAAACACACAAATAATGCAAGCAGCTCAATGGAGCTACACTGACATATGGGTGGCACCGCAGCCAAGCGGAATGTCTGGCCGTCTGGATCTCTCTTTCTCCTCACCTTTCTTCTCGCCGCTCCGGTCTCCTCCGGTCGCTCTGTACATATCAGCACAGTGATGACAACATCGTGCCCCTCCATGCTGAGCTGCAGGATGCAGACAGCGGCAGAAGAGACTCTGGAGAAGAATGCTGCTGGCAAAGGCGGCTGGGACTATAGGAGCGGGAGCGGAATCCTCGGGGGAACTACCACTGGTACACATACCTGGTACACACGCGGCTCTGCTCCGTACACGTCGTACGCATGCGGCTCTGCTCCATACACCTCGTACACACTCTGCTCTGCTCCGTACACCTCATACGCACGCGGCTCCGCTCCATACACCTCGTACACACGCGGCTCTGCTCCTAACACCTCATACACACGCGGCTCTGCTCCGTACACCTCATACGCACGCGGCTCCGCTCCATACACCTCATACGCACGCGGCTCCGCTCTGTACACCTCGTACGCACGCGGCTCTTCTCCGAACACCTCGTACACATGCGGCTCTGCTCCATACACCTCATACGCACATGTCTCTGCTCCATACACCTTGTACGCACGCGGCTCTGCTCCGAACACCTCGTACACATGCGGCTCTGCTCCATACACCTTGTACGCATGCGGCTCTGCTCCATACACCTCGTACACATGCGGTTCTGCTCCATACACCTCGTACACATGCGGCTCTGCTCCATACACCTCGTACGCACGCGGCTCTGCTCTGAACACTTCGTACACATGCGGCTCTGCTCCATACACCTCGTACGCACACGGCTCTGCTCCATACACCTCGTACGCACACGGCTCTGCTCCATACACCTCGTACGCACGCGGCTCCGTTCCATACACCTAGTACACACTCACCTCTGCTACACTCACACTGTAAATCCCTCCTGACCCCACACATAAGCTTCACCTAATTGCCATACACCTAGTACACACTCGCCTCTGCTACATTCACACTGTAAATCCCTCCTGACCCCACACATAAAGTTCACCTAATTGCCATACACCTAGTACACACTCGCCTCTGCTACATTCACACTGTAAATCCCTCCTGACCCCACACAAACTTCACCTAATTGCCATACACCTAGTACACACTCGCCTCTGCTACATTCACACTGTAAATGCCTCTTGACCCCACACAAACTTCACCTAATTGAGCCTCATGATGGGCAGCACAGCAGAGTCCTGTATACATGGAGGATCTGACCATGTGACCCCTGACTCCACCCTCCATTGACATCATCACAGGTACTGTCAGCCCAGAGTGTGCGGCTCTGTCGGCTCCTATGGAGGGGGGAGGAGGGAGACCTCCGGTGCTGTATGAAGCTGAAAATGACCCCCCAGCTGCCCCCTGATCCCTGGATATGGCCCTGGCTGTGGGGGCAGTGCTCAGGGGCCCCTGAGGCTAGGGTCACACTTGCATTGTGACCCTAGCCTGATGCAAGTATTTTCGGCTGCAGCGCATAGCGTTTAATGCTATGCGCTGGAGCCCATAGGAACCCGGTGTTTACCTTGCCAACCACTGGTTGGCAATGTAAACATCGGGTTTCTATGGGCTCCGTTGCTGGCAGCGCATAGCATTAAATGCTCTGTGCTGCAGCAGACAATACTTGCGTCAGGCTAGGGTCACAATGCAAGTGTGACTCTAGCCCCCAGGGGCCCGGTGGGCCCCCTCCAAGCAGTCAGGCCCCGGCACTTGCCCGGGTGCGCCGGGTGCTGACGCCGGGCCTGCTTCCTGTGACGCACTCGTTGCGGGGCGCCACACTCCCCCTTGGGAAATTACACTTGTCCCCAAGTGTCACGAAACCCGAACAGTACAGGGAAAGTTTTTATATTTTTGGAAACATAACAAAATAAAACCATTTTTATTAACAATTACGATTATTTAACCTTCTTCCTGTACGGGGGGCACATTTTTCTTATAACGTTTCAAAACACTTTTATTCAAACAAACCCGGTTAACCATTGCGGACCCGGCGGGCAGGGTCACTGTCTTTGAACAAGTCCAGGTTTTACTGCCGGGCCACTCTGCTGGCGTTCTAATAACGGGAAAGTGTCCATGACAAAGTTATTTTTAAAGTTTAAACAAAGTCACTTGTTTAAGGGTGTAAAGAACATTTACGAACCCGGAGAGCGTACCACCCCTGATAGCCGGCATGACGCTTGTAGGTGTTGGCCTCTCCCCGGTAATCATCGCGGTTGGAATGTCCCTTAGGGAGGTGAGACTCCACGTCCCGGCGGCCCACAAAAATCTCCTCATACACCCCCTCCTCCCGGGCAAAACCCCACCTGGTGACCAGGTTGAAGAATGTAACGGTACCTGTTTTGCGGAGCTCTTCCGGTAACGGGGGTTGGCGGCGGGCTTCGGCATGAGCCCGCAAGTTGGCTTGCTCCTGGGCCCACCATTCCGCCCTGCGGCGCCGACGTATGGCATCGTTGGACCGGCAGGGAGTGTGGACGTAGTCCCAGCGACGGGTAGGGTGGTGACGTGTCAGGAGTTGGTCATAGCTTTGGACCGGCACCCGGACACGATGATCGGGAGCAGAGGCCGCGGCGGCACCAGACAACTCCACCCGAGCCGCTTGCAGCAGCTCGGCGGGAACTTCCGCCTCCTCTTCCTCCTCCTCCTCGGAACCGGTGTGAACGGAGTCCTCAGGCTCGCTGGAACTCCTGTCGTCTTCCTGCTCTACGGCCTCGACGACCACATCAGGCTCCTCGGCTGGTTGGGATTCTGGAACTGCGGGGTCACCCGGTTGGTTGGGTTCTGGCACTTCAGGGTCCTCCTCTGTCTCATCCTGCAGAGCTTCTAGGGTGCCCACCTCCTCCTCTGCCGCTTCTGCACCCGTTAATGGTGGTGCATCTGCTACGACAACCGGGTAGGCCTCAGTAGGTTCAGGGCCGGTCTCCGGTTCTGGAGTGGAACAGGTTGCAGTCTCTGGTTCTGGAGCGGAACAGGTTGTAGTCTCCGGTTCCAGAACGGGACAGGTGGTAGGCTCCGGTTCTGGAACGGGACAGGTTGTCAGTCTCTGTTGGACAGCCTGGTGTAGTCGGCTGGCCAGGCTCGCACTCCAACTCCTGATGGTCCACTCCGTGGCCTCCATCAACTGCACCCGCAGATCTTGGAGCGCGGTCTCCCAAAACTCGGGGTCCCCGTCGATGGTGAGGACGGGATCCGGGCCAGGGTTGCCGATGGCGACACAAGCTTCCTCCTCGACCTCTCTCATTAGCTCGGGGAGCTTCAGGTTTGCCATCTCCCTTCTTCCAGGAACCGCACCCGTTAGAACTGGTAACTGTTCCTGAAGCAGAGCTGTTGGGACAGCCATGCCACACCTGTTTCTTTGTTGTTTTTGTAGTCCATGGGTGGGCTGAAATCTTTGGCCCGCCCCCTTGGTTGTTTCCTGCAATCGGGGCGGACAAGGATTTTGGCGCCTCTGCCATGAACCTCCCACGAAGAGGGACGGAGGCACACCCCTGGGCCAGCACATTGTGTTTCACATGGCGGGATCCACCATGTTGGTCGCCATTTTGGCCCAGTAGGAAAAGGCGGGAAAAAGTTATTTTTGGCCAAATAAAGTTCTGTAGGCACACAATACCCGTTGGAAACGGGCATGTTCGTATCCTGTTAGTGATCGCCAAATTCTGACTCACCGTTGCCAGATGCTCACGTCTCAGGCGATGCAGCACTTGTCACGGTTCCGCGCTTGAGGCTGTGGGACCCGGTGGTCTGATCAAAAGGGGATGAACGGATGGGAATAATTCTTGTTGTCGTGACGCCACCTGCGGGAGTCTGGTGATGGCACCGGCGCTGCTTGGAGCTGCACTTGATGGAATATGGCAGCTCAGGTAGTTGCTGAGTGATCAAGGTTAATAACAGTTTGAAGAAAAGCTCAGACACCAGATTCCTCTGTAACGGGTCTTTACTGTAACCGGTAAGATGGTACAAGGTATACAGTCTTAGGTAACGGACCGGGTGGTCCCAGCGATGACTGGTGTCAGCTCAGAGCTCCGCGGTGTTCCTCCTTTTCCTAACTTCTCTGCATTGGTTGCTGGTGTTGCCTTAGTATACCAGGTCAGGGTACTAGGGAGACTTCTAATCGAATCCTTAGCTGAATTACGGCTGTAAGGTTCTGTGTCCCAGTGGTGGGTCCCTGCTGGCAAGACAATTTGGTTGCGGCTGTGGTGAGGTGCTCCTAGAAGCGATTCTTCACCCCGGTTTGCGGAACAGCGGTGGACATCCGTTCGCCTCGGAACCGGTGATCCGGTGGTTCTGGGCACGGGTATATTTGGACCCGTTTGGTAGCTGTCCGTGTTCCGGTCTGGGTCACCACTTAATGGTGCCACCCGGTGAGTGGTTTTAGGGCTTCACGGAACTGTGCAGCGCCCTGCTTCTCCTACGTTCCTCTCCTCCAGACTCCTACTCCTCTCTACTATTACCCACACACACTACTCCTACACTCCTCCCACCAGGACCTGATTGGCCCTCTATTCTAGTGGTGCATGTAGTGTATGGAGCTCTGAGTTTAACCAGGTCATCACTGAGACAGAAGATATCACATCTTCTGTCAGGGATGCAATACCTTCCTGTGACGCACTCGTTGTGGGGCGCCACACTATGACCGGCCAACAACGCGCTTCTGTGGTGCTCGGACAGTTAACTGGCGCAGCCGAGAAAAGAAAGTGCGCCCTGGTCTGCTGCTGAACGCAGATCAGCCCCTGGTATATTTAATAAACTGAGAGCTACCTTTGAGGAGTGTAATGAGGCTGATATACGCATGCGCTTCCATCACTGCTATCAGAGGCCAGGAGATTACATAAGAGCTTATGCCCGGTGTCTGGAAGAAGCACTGCGCGCCCTTATACATGTCAGTCCTGCCAGTGCACAGGATGAGAACGAGCTCCTCATTGAACAGTTCATGCGGGGCCTGCTATACCCTGAGGACAGTATAAATGTACGTTGGTGGTCATTGAGCAACCCAGATGCTGACTTTAACACCCTGAAGGAGATGGCCATCAAAGGGTTAAAGCCGGTAGAGACCCATGAAGCTGCAATTAAACGGTGGTGCAACGGTGAAGTGCAGGCTACTCCAAAATCAGTACCCATAACTGCAGCCACGCACAATGAACAATCTGCGCAGCCTAACAAATATGATTCTCTGCGGGCTGAGATGCGTGCTGAGATACGGGAGATAAACAAAAACATCTCCAAACTGATGGACGCTATGCTGTTACAGCAGAGCCAACAGCCAACACCAAGACCCCAAGCCAAGCCTCAGCTGCTGATTCAACTTGCCGACAGCCTGGAAGACGTCCCCTGGATGCGAGGGAAGCAAGCTGCAGCATACAGAGGAGGACCCACCAACCGCTGCATCTCAACTGGGGAGCCCATCTGCCGCCGCTGTAACCGCACCGGTCACCTAGCCAAGCGCTGTCCTTTAAATGGGCAGTCCCTGGGGGCCGTGGCCAAACCTCAGGACTAGATCAATAGGTCCCAGCCACATGGTACAAGACCTTCATCAGACAGAAGCTGTTTCTGTCCATTGTACTGGATGGCATCCCGACACCTGCTCTACTGGACACCAGGTCACAGGTGACCACCATCCCCTATATTCTTTATAAAAAGTATTGGGCTGATGCAGAACTGAAACAGCTTGAAATAGCCTTTTCCTTCATGCAGCTAATGATGAACCAATTACTGTGATCGGGGTTAGAGAAGTGCCCATAAAGGTGGGGAGGGTGGAATTACAGAACCAAGGGGTCCTTGTAGTAGCAGAAGCCAGTAATGCAAATGATCCTTATGTCATACTGGGTACAAATGTTGTTAGCAATTGCATGGAGGAAGTTTTGTCTTTGCTTCAACAGATCGCAGAAACTGCCAGAGCTGGTCAGAGGAAGGTCCTCCAGCGTGAGATCAGAGCCATCCTACACCAACAGCAGGTAACAATTACAGGTGGTGAAATTGGTACTACACGGGTGACAGACCCGATACCTATTGTGCTTCCCCCAATGAGTGAAATGATGATTTGGTGTCGAGCAGCTATAGGTCTGAGAGGGCAGGACTATCAAGCATTAGTGGAGCCCGTCAGCACAGAGCACAGACCTACACTGTTGACAGCCAGGGGGGTTGTCGATGCACACAATGGGAGGGTACCTGTTCGCATCTTAAATTGTGGCAGTGAAGAGGTTAAGTTACCCAGGTATACCACCGTTGCCAAATTATACACAGTCAGCAACAACGAGATCCAACCAGTGCAACTCAAACCCCGCAAAAAAGTGGCAAATCCTGATCAGGCAATTGGGCCACTGGAGGACTGGTGCCAGCAGCTCCATGTTGGAACTGACAACACTCCTGTGTATGAAAAGCAAGGTGTGTACCGGGTAGTTCAAGAATTTGAACAAGTTTTTAGTAAGCATCCACTTGATTTTGGTAGGATAAAAGGGGTACAACATCACATCTCCACAGGCACACATCCACCAATCAAGGAGCGGTATAGGCCTATTCCACCTGCACATTATCAAAAAGCCAAAGAAATGTTACAAGACATGAAGGATGCAGGGGTGAAACGTGATAGCTGTAGTCCCTGGGCAGCCCCATTAGTCCTAGTCAGGAAATAGGATGGCAGTATGAGGATGTGTGTAGATTATAGGCAAATAAACCGCATAGCACACAAAGATGCTTACCCGTTACCCCGTATAGAGGAGTCTCTAGCTGTGTTGAAGTCTGCCAATTACTTCTCCACCTTAGATCTCACTAGTGGGTATTGGCAGGTGTCCATAGGTGAAGAAGACCGAGAGAAAACGGCATTTGCAACACCCATGGGCCTATGTGAGTTCAACACCATGCCCTTCGGACTATGTAATGCACTCGGAACCTTCCAGCGGTTAATGGAGAGTTGCCTGGGGCATAAGAACTTCGAGACAGTACTGCTCTACCTGGATGATGTGATCGTGTACTCCAAGACCTACGAGAAACATGTCGCACATCTAGGAGAGGTGTTCAAAGCTCTGGCCAAATACGGGATGAAGCTAAAACCATCAAAATGCCGCCTGTTAAAGCCAAGAATACAGTACCTGGGACACATAGTCAGTGCTGAAGGCGTGGTCCTGATCCAGACAAGGTGACAGCAATCAGAGAATGGCCAGAACCCAAAACCATCAAAGAGGTATGTCAATTCCTGGGTTTGGTGGGCTACTACCGAAGGTTCATCAAGGAGTATACCAAGAAGGCTGCTCCACTGCAAGACCTCCTAGTAGGCCAACCCACGAAGGGCAAGCCGAAGGATTCTCCGTGGAGATGGGGTAAGAAACAAGAGGAAGCGTTCCAGACGATGAAAGAAGCCCTAACAGGAGATGAAATCCTAGCTTACCCGGACTACAACCTGCCATTCCTGCTGTATACAGACACCAGCAATGTGGGACTCGGAGCCGTCCTTTCCCAAAAGCAAGACGGCAAGGAGAGGGTAATCGCCTACGCCAGTCGGAAGCTGCGTCCCACAGAGAGGAACCCAGAAAACTACAGTTCCTTCAAGCTGGAATTTCTGGCCTTGGTCTGGGCCATCACAGAGAGGTTCAAACACTATCTAGTCTCTAGTAAATTCACCGCCTACACGGATAACAATCCACTCACCCAACTGGAAACCGCGAAGTTGGGAGCATCGGAGCAGAGATGGATGGCCAGAGTCTCCAACTACCAATTTACCATCAAGTACGGGGCTGGGCACCAGAACGGAAGCGTGGATTTTCTATCAAGGATGCCTGACTTATCAAAAGAGGGTGTAGATGAAGACGAGCTGGAAGAAGTGGAGTTACCTGCCTTCTATCATGTAAGAGTAACCCAATGCCGGCAGACCCTTCAAAACCTCTCTACAGGAGCAGTGAACCCATTATCCCACTTCGACTGGAAAAAGGCGCAGGACCAAGACCCGGCTGTTGGTCTAATCAAACAACTGATAGCCCAGGAGTCAGCGAAGCTGCCTGCAAACCCTCAGCCTGATGCCAAACATCTGTGGAATGGGCGAGGTAAACTGTTCCAATATCAAGATAAATTGTGTTGGCGGTATATAAATCCAAGAACCCATGAGATGGCGTGGCAGATCATCGTGCCAAGATCAGAGGTCCCCGTGGTCTTAACTGCCTACCACAAACTGGTCATTTCAGATGGAAGAAGCTCGAGGTGTTACTGAAGGATAGATTCTTTTGGCTCGGTATGCGGTCATCTATAGAAAAATGGTGCAGAAATTGTAATGCCTATAATCTGAGAAGGAAAGATGTACAGAGCCAGAAAGCCCAACTTCATCCCATTGTAACCAAGCAGCCTCTGGAACTAGTCGCCTTGGACCATGTAAAACTGACTCCAAGTAGATCTGGCTATACCTACGCATTGACCATGGTAGACCATTATTCAAGATTTTTGATGATTACCCTGTAAACGACTTGACAGCTGCAACTGCTGCCAGAACCTTCCAAAATGTCTTCTGCAGACCATCGGGATACCCAGAACGTATCCTAAAAGATCAAGGACCAGCATTCGATGCAGAGATCTTTCAAGAGTTTTGCCAGATGTATGGGTGCAAAAAGATCAGAACAACCTCGTATCATCCCCAAACTAACGGACTCTGTGAAAAAATGAACTACATCGTCATCGACATGCTGAAAATCCTCCCGTTGGAAGAAAGAAATCAATGGCCAGAAAAACTGCCTGATTTGATTCCCATATATAATCACATTCCAGTAAGTTCCACCAACTGTACACCAGCATACCTGATAAGAGCTTGTACAGGAAAATTACCCGTAGACTTAGAACTCGGTGTAGTAGATCCTGAAGCAGATCATGCTATTTCACACTGGAAAATCCATCGCCAGAACAATATAGAAAAGTTCAACAAAGTGTCGAAAACAACCTGGAGAAGTCCCGAGCAAAGCAAGAAAGGGATTATAACAAATATGCTTCAGCAGAACCACTTGTAAGTATGGTCCTAAAAAGAAAAAGAACTCATCATAAATTGGATGATCGGTGGGAAAGTGAACCCTATGTCCTACTAGACTCTGGAGATGACATCGATAAAGTCTGCGTCATCAGCAAAGATAGAGGGAGAACCCGACAGACTGTATCCAGAGATCACCTTAAAAGGTGTCCTCCAAATTGGGAAAATCAAGAAACCTACAATCAGCCCATTCAAGAGTTTGAGTCAACTCCAGAAGTAAGTCCAATTCCAGAACCAAAGAAGAAAGTAATCTCTACCATCTTAGGAGACTTCCCAGAAGATTGTCCTCAACAAAATGGAGCCATCATAGTGCCAGTACTAAACTTCTACCAACCCCGTGAAGAGATGCCCAGGAATCAGGAAGAAATACCCGTTGCTAGAGAATCTGAGGATGCTGCAATCGGTACACCTGCTAGCCCAGTAGTGAGACTAAGGCAACGCAGAAGCTTTCCTGAAACACCTGCACCAAGCTCAACACTAGACACCTCACTTGAGATAGTGACACCTGTAGTGCGGAAGTCACATAGGAGCACACGAGGTCAACCCCCGTCTAGGTTTGGAGAGTGGGTATAAGGTAGAGCACATTGGAAACATGTAAATAAGTGAACTGTACAAAAGTGTGTAAATAGTAGTGTACAGAAGGGTGGAGGAACTGGGCCTAGTCCCAAGCACATTAAGTTAGGAACAGAAAGTGCCTGGGGCGGGGAGGTACCAGGTCTCCTAAGCCGAGACACCCATGGGGACCCCTGTTTGTTATTGAAATTGTGGACTTTAAAAGACTTTTACCCTTTCCTACGCGGAGCGTACAGAGACTTTACTGTATAGACTCTTATTGAACTGAACTTCCCCTTTTTGAACATTCAAATGGACTATGGTTAATGGACTAACGTAGCCACAAACTTTAAAAAGCTACGGTGGATGGACTAGCATCGTATGGACTTACCCATTTTCTATATTTCAATATTTTTTTGTGTCTTTTTGTAATTTTTCATTTTTAGACTATGTACATATGTTATTGTTATTATTTCTTAGTAACACAAAAATGCTCAGTCCAGGAGTACTGATGTTACCTAGGGGGGGTGTGGCGCCCTGCTCACGCAGGTAACCACAGATCTCTCTAATGCACAGCTGGGTTTCCACAGCAGGTACCTGCTACGAACAACACCATCCCCCCCGGCACAGTAGGGGGAGCACCACTTGCTGCCCTTAGGCAAGATCCCCTATATATACTGCTGCTGGGGAGGAGCTAGTCAGAGTGTGTGCAGACGCTAGAAGAGCTGCAAGGAAGTCCTGGTGTTCGGTGCTGCGTTCAGGCCCAAGCCAGTGACCCGGAGTGGCCCTTCAGCGTCCCACAAGTTTAAGTGGGACTGAAGGCAGGGAGCTCAGAGCAGGAAAGGAAGCAAGGAACAAGTAGCTCGGACGAGAGTTCGTTCTAGGAGAAAGCCGGACATTGGGGATCCGCACCTGTGGGGAACTATAGGCCCACAGAAAACCGCGTCGCACCGTGGAAGCTCCAGCTACCCGGTCTCCCAGGAGGGTCAAGAGAGGGAGCCAGGAACAGCAGGTCACTGCAGTGTCCAAAGAAGGTCATCCCGGAGACTGCACAGGAGGAGAGAGAGACACAGATAAAGGAAGAGAGTGGAGGCAAGTCAGGCTACAGCAGACTGTGCCTCAGCAACTACACAATCAGAGGTGGCCTTATACCCACTTGCTGTGGGAACCCACTGTGCAGCCCGGTCACCCGTCAGTACCCTGGATCATTTATCTGCTTAACATCAGTAAAAAGGTAAAAGAGACTTCTCCTGTGTACGTGCATCCTTCTTCTCCACTCACCGTGCCCCTCTATAGACTCTCCCTCTACAAAATCAGCTCCACTACAACCTGTTCACCCTCCATAAGCTGCCCCGGAGGTCTCAGTCCTGCCTGCGGAGGACTATACCATCACACCCGCAATACCACCGACCTCCGGAGGACTGTAGCGGCGCTGGTGAGCCTCTCCAGATACTGCAGGTGGCGTCACAACAAAACTGTACATAACCCTTGTAAATAATTCCCCTTTTCAAGAGCATAGCCCCCAGGATATGGAATCAGACGCGGCGCCATTCCCGTTACACGATTGACCCTTTTGCAGCCTGATACCCGAGTACCCCACACCCTGGGGCGCTACACCAGGCACAGTGATCCACTAAGTGGATCACAGTGCCTGGGCAGCCAGATCACTATTCTGCAGCCCAATCCCCCTGCATGGGGGATCGAGCTGCAGAAAGCGATCTGACAGCCCAGGCACAGTGATCCACTAAGTAGATCACAGTGCTTGGGCTGCCAGATCGCAATTCTGCAGCCCGATTCTCCTGCATGGGGATCAAGCTGCAGAAAGCGATCTGACAGCTTAGGCATAGTGATCCACTAAGTGGATCACAGTGCCTGGGCTGGCAGATCGCTATTCTGCAACCCGGGGATCTGGCTGCAGAATAGTGTTCTGGCAGCCCAGGCACTGTGATCCACTTTGTGGATCACTGTGCCTGGGCTGTCAGATCGCTTTCTGCAGCTTGATCCCCATGCAGGAGAATCGGGGCTGGGCTGGAACTACTGAGAACTGTGAGTAAAGGTGAAAGAACTGTACCCTTTGTGTCCTCCTTATTTCACGTGCCCTCCTTGCTGCGTGCAGCACCATAACTACTACTATCATTCATATAGACTACTACTCCAAGTCCCAGGGGCCCACTGCACCTGTGGGGAATGTACCATCCAAGCTGCCCGTCCATCTATCCCATGGGAACTGCACAAGCAGCGCTGGTCATTTCTGACCAGACACCTCAGGTGGCGTCACAAATAAACTTTAATCCGCTGCAAATAATCTCCTTACCTGGTTCTGTCAGGGCCACATAGCTGGGCTACCACCACCGTGAATTCCCCAGATGACTGCCAGTCCAGCTACCAAGTACCCCGGTCCTTATGACTGCTCCACTTGCAGATAGTGAAATTCAACCCCTTAGCTTTGGCATGGGTAGGAGGAAATTTTACTTGTCCACATCTGTGGGACCGAGGGCTGGCTGCTGTGCTGAGACAGGGTGGAGTACGGTGTCCCAGACAAACTGCTGGACTGTGAGGGAGGTGCAGGCGGACATGTTATGTCACCTTCATAAAAAGGTGGTGCTATCGTTGTCTGACACACCAGCAGGTGTTTCTACTTCCAAAACAGCTGACGACCTGTCAATCACACTGGCTGTTGCGGGTATAGAGTTGGAAGATTTGCGGCCGAAAGCCTGTCTGACAGCTGTCACAGAGGATGTAGCTGCCGCAGATGCGCTTCATGGCGCAGAATGTGGTTGGCCAGGCACACTAGGCCACATTGTAGCAGAGTGAGCTTCCCACTGTAACTTATGCTTCATGTCTATGTGACGGTTCATGCATGAAGTACTGAAACTATTGATATTTTGGCCTCCACTCACATTTTGTTAAAAATTTTGCAGATAACATGAGTTGGGTCATACTTTGCGATCTGAAAAAAAACCCAGGCTAGGCAAAACTTAGTGCCTATGGAACCTGCAGAGCCACCACGGCTTCTGCGCAGAGGCAGAGTTGTGGCTTAGGACACAGTTGTTGATGTGATTACAGGACTCTGTCTCTGTCCAGGAAGCCTGTGGGTTGACAGTAGATGGGATCTCCAACCTCATCATCACCCTGTGTGTTCTCACACTTCTCATCCTCAGAGCCAACCTCTTTCCGCCTTGAGCGCAAAGTCAAGTTGTCATTCTAATCAGATATCTGAGTCTCATCGTCATCTGCCTCATTGTCTCCACCAACAGGGGTTATAGTTTGGGAATGAGGGTCTACATTATGCTCTGACCCGTCTTCATCTGGGCCTGGATCTGTCTTACAAAGATTTTGGGCATCGGTGCAGATCATTTCCTCATCTTGACTCACTGAAGCTTTGGCGCACACCTCTGATTCCCAGGCGATAGTGTGATTGAACAGTTCTGCAGATTCACCTATCTGTGTTAACCCATAGTAAGTAGGGCGGCTGGAGACTTGTGAGCTGTGACAAAGCAAATGCGATTGGGGTGACACCTCTGAAGACTGGAGTGTTTGTGATGTTGAAGTTGAGGTGGAGGAGAGGCCACTTGATGGAGTGCTTGATATCTATTGCAGCACCTGCTCTTTTTGGGCCTCATCTACAAGTTGTAGCGATGTTCTGCTGTGTAAGAAAGGGATGATAGCAGATCGTCAACAAAAAGTAGACATTTTTATTTTGCTTGAAGATGATATTTGTTCAGCAGATCTTTCTGTTACTTTAGCACCTACCCTATGGACACAAAGATGTTTACCCTTTCCAACAGGCCTATTCCCCTTTTCACCATCAGCAGACCTTTTTCCACACATATTTGAAGGTAACTAATTGGCATATTAGTTGCTATATGCACAAAAAACAGTGGAAGTAAAACCAGTAGTGCTGAGTGGGCAAATAGTGGTACTACCCTAAATACATTTTGGTAACTAGGTTTGGGAAGATGCAATACAAATGGGTTTTCTGCGCTGTATGGCAGTAGATTTCAACAAAACACTGGACCACGGCTGCCTAGTCAAACAGTGCTACTAGCCAAAAAGGATTTGCTTGGCTAGATTTGGTCAGATGTTGGAAAATAGGCTTGCAAGCACAGGAGGTGTAGCTTTCTACACAGCAGTGCTACACACACTGCCTGGCAAACAGTGCTACTAGCCAAAAAGGATTTGCTTGGCTAGATTTGGCCAGATGCAGTAAAATAGGCTTACAAACACAGGAGGTGTAGCTTTCTACACAGCAGTGCTACTGCCTGGCAAACAGTGCTACTAGCCAAAAAGGATTTGCTTGGCTAGATTTGGCCAGACGAAGTAAATAAAAGGCTTGCAAACACAAGAAGTGCAGCTTTCTACATAGCAGTGCTACACACCTGCCTGGCAAACAGTACTACTAGCCAAAAATAATTTGCTTGGTTAGATTAGACCAGATACAGTAAAAAAAAAGGCTTGCAAACACAGGAGGTATAGCTTTCTACACAACAGTGCTACATACCTGCCTGGCAAACAGTGCTACTAGCCAAAAAGGATTTGCTTGGCTACATATGGCCAGATGCAGTAAAATAGGCTTGCAAACACAGGAGGTGTAGCTTTCTACACAGCAGTGCTACTGCCTGGCAAACAGTGCTACTAGCCAAAAAGAATTTGCTTGGCTAGATTTGGCCAGATGCTGTAAAAAACGCTTGCAAAGCACAGTAACTATTTAGATTTAAATACAGCACTGAACTACACACCTGCCTGGCAAACAGTGCTTTAAAACCCTAAAAAGGGCTGTTTTTGGAAGGAGTCCCAAGCCTACTATTTATCTCTCTATGTAACGTGGAATGGAATCGCTATCTAATTATCTTCCTCTGTAGCGCACACTGACACTGAGCTCCAACACTGAGAAAATGGTGAGGAGAATTGGCTGGTTCTTATATGGCAAGGACATGTGACATGCCCTGCCAATGACACAAGCCCTTGTGTGCACAAAGTGTATTTTGCTCTATGCGTGCTGATTGGCCGACAGACCGGACCACCCACAATAAGTGTGGGAAAGATAAAAATGGAGATCTGCACTTATTTGACCACAGACCTCTCCCCCCCCTTCCCGCCCACTATTTTTAGAAACTGGTCTTATAATAACGGTGAGCAAAAATGTGGCACCCTGGCACCTGTTGGGCACCACAGAAATCCTTAGGGCATGAATGGAGTAACAGCAAAGCAACACTCACCAAACAACACCACAACACCTTAGAACACCTGGTTTCGCCCCGAGCCTCTAGGGGGAGCTCCACTGGTCACTTTGAGCCAGTTCCCCCTATAAATAGAGTCTTGCAGGGAGAAACTCCACAGTGTGTGCAGTCGCTACAAGAGCTGCCAGCCTGTGTGAAACCTCCACCCTATGAGGAACACATTAGGCCCAATCAGCCTGCTAGCAAGAGAGGAAATCCCTGCAACTGGGATAAGAGGAAGAAGGAGAACACCTCTCAGGAAAACAGAGTTATTCTAACTCTTTCCTTAACAACTGGTTACTGGAACCGAAGCTGTGAGAGCTATCAGCCATCACACAGAACCAGCTTACAACCACAGGGAGTCTAGCCCCTGTTCCACCTGTCGCACCTACCAACGAGAGCCCAGGGAAGAAGGTAGAATTATCATCACCCTTTTACAGTGCCCTCAGTGCTGACAACCAGGTGAAATCCGTTCTATTGAACACACTGCCCGGTCCGGATGGATTCCACATCCACCCGACCTTAGCACCAGAAGTATAGAGAGAAGGAAGCCTACACAAACTGCTTGCTGTGAATCTCCAGGATTGCTAAACTTCATGAACCCGGTCTGGCGTACCTGAATATCACCAGTAAAAGGTACTTAAAAGACTTTGGCATGTCTGTGTCTGAATCCTGGCCTAATAGCAGCATTACCGCAGCTGCCTCACAACATCTTGCGCAGCTCCCGGCTCCGGGGACTCCCGCTCATCCTGTGGGGAGCGTCCCATCTAGCTGCTTAACATCCCCCGGAGAACTCGCAGCGCTGGTAAAGTTACCAGAACACCGCAGGTGGCGTCACGAAGACAAATCACCCCTACTGTTCCGCCATTTCCCCTATTGATCTGGACCACCGGGCCTACACCATCGCAGGCGCGGTTCCGTGACTGGAGGAGAAACAACGCCCGCTCCGTGTACCCCCGGCTACGGTGAGTCAAAAGCATTACTTTAAAAAGTCAGTAACGCTTTTGGTGTATGAAGAGTTATCGAACATAACCTCAAATTACCGAATTTTTAGCAAATCGTTTGCATTCGTCGAGCCACTCGAACATAGCCCAAAACAGGTCAATTTGAAATTTGCAAACATCTTCATCCGAACATCGCTCATCTCTAACAGGGACAACTACACACATCGCTGGAGCAAAAAAGTGGACGTGGTTCATGTTGATTGCTGTGTCTATGCAACCACTGCTTGTGGACAGGAGGTAGGAGCGCCTGGTTGCTGGACAGCAGATTGTGAAGGACATAGCACAGGCAAAATGACAGTGGTTTCAGCCCCAAATGTATAGAGGAGGGCCTCCCAAATGAATACAGGAGGGTGCTCTCGAAAGAATACATGGCTGACCTTCAGTGGCATCAACCATGGCTTTGCTTATGTCATCATTCTTAAGGTAGTGGTTTGAGCCCCAAATATATAGAGGAGGGTCCTCTCGAATGAATACAGGAGGGCCCGCCATCATGTATGGCTGACCTTCAGTGGCATCAACCATGGCTTTGCATATGTCATTATTCTTAAAGGGAACCAACCACCCCCAATGACCCCCCCGGACTATTAATATCAGTCCCTACACACAGCACATACATGTGCTGCAATGATTTTTGCTAAAAAAAAACGGTTTTTAAAACTTAAGATAATGCTTTTGAAAGTTTAAAACGAAGGGACGGTTGGGCGTTACTTATCTGTGTGAAAAGCCGGGTTGCAGCTGTCAGTCATCCCCCCCGTGTCCCGCAGAAGCAGTAACGGCCAGCCCTTTGCAGCGTCACAGCCCTGTGCACGGGCTCGCATGCCCGTGCACACGTCATCATCTACAGCCGGGTAGCGAGCGCGCGCTCTGACTTCCTGCGCTCGGCTGTGGAAGTCAGAGCGCGCGCTCCCAACCCGGCTGTAGATGATGACGTGTGCACGGGCATGCGAGCCCGTGCACAGGGCTGTGACGCTGCAAAGGGCTGGCCGTTACTGCTTCTGCGGGACATGGGGGGGATGACTGACAGCTGCAACCCGGCTTTTCACACAGATAAGTAACGCCCAACCGTCCCTTCGTTTTAAACTTTCAAAAGCATTATCTTAAGTTTTAAAAACCGTTTTTTTTAGCAAAAATCATTGCAGCACATGTATGTGCTGTGTGTAGGGACTGATATTAATAGTCCGGGGGGGTCATTGGGGGTGGTTGGTTCCCTTTAAGGCAGTGGTTTCAGCCCCAAATGTATAGAGGAGGGTCCTCCCAAACATATGTTACAGAGCCACCACAGGAACCTCACAAAACTCAGGTTTCCTAACACCTACAGGCCCTCTGAAAACTTTATTTGAGGGCAGCAGAATGACATGGAGGAGGAAGAGGAGTAGGAGGAGGAGGGTAAAGCTCAACACCATAATGGGTGCTTTGTAAACTGCTATAGAATATGTATTCCACTATCTGAGTCTCAATGAGGGTGGGCGTCTAAATGTATTAGTAAGAGCAGTTCCTCCCAAACGTATGTTACAGGTGTCGGGCCCTCTGGGACGGGGGTACTCGGTACCGGACCGGTTCTGCTACTTGGGAAGTCACGGGTGGTCCTGGTCCGGACCATGTCCCGGGCTCGGCAATAAAAGGGGAATATTTACAGGGGATTGTCAATCGTGATGCCCCCCATATATGCGGCCAGTGATGGGGCCGCCGCTGCTGCAGAACCACCGGGGATGATGGAATAGCAGCTTAGATGTAATAGTTCCAGAGGGTAGAACTGTATTCCCCGGGGCAGTAAGGGTTAAGTCTATTGTGGAATGTTCAGTACACTTACTGTGCAGACGCTGCAGGAATCTCTCCTCAATGCTGGTGCTGACAGGCTGTTCTGTGGCTCTGCAGGTGGAGGGCTTTCTGTAATCCTGTATGGAGAGAATCGCTTTCATGCAGAGACACAAGGGAGGCAATCTCAGGGTTTTCCGTGTTTACTCTCAGTTCTTCAGACAGTTCACAAGTCAGTTACAGTTCTTACAAAGTTCAAGTACATGGGCACTCTCTCCCTCTCTGGGTTCCCTTTACTCTGCAGCCAGGCCTCTCTCTGTGACCCCTCACACAGTCTCTGTGTCCTTTCCGGGCTGTTTACGTTCTCTATACACTTGGTGGGTGTCTCCGGACAGTATGGCGGTGACTCGGGCCCCTGTGGGTCCTCCTGTTTGTCACTGAGCTGCCTGTCCTTTGGGGTAGGGACCCTAACGTGAAGCTGTGGTCCCCCGTCGTGTTGTTTGGGGATTCCAGGTAAAACTACAGTCCCCTCTAGAGCCGACACTCTACTCAGCCCAGCCTCCAGCAGTCCTCAAATGTCAGGCTCTACCAGGCTTTCTCTCTGCGTCTCTCGGTATCATAGGAGGGCTACTCCGCCTGCAGTCGGGCGCTTCAGCTGTAGGTCTAGGGCCCGGGTATCACCGTCCCTCTCTCTCTCCTCACACTCCTGGTGGTATTGGCTTCGGATGTGCTTTCTCTCTCCTCCGGCTCACCCTGGCTCGGTACAGATTCTGCGCTCCTACACCGTACACTCTCAGGACATGTGAGTCTTTCTGTCTGCTCAGCTTCACTCAGCCTTCTGCTGTTCTCTGGCCTGTTCTTGGTCTCTGCTGTTCAGCTCACCATGGCCTACTGAACTCCTTCCTCCTCCACCTCACTATTTCTACTGTCAAGTCACCTGACTACGTGTGTGCCCAACCCACTCCTCTAAATCCACCACCCCTCAATTGCCTAGAGTGACCAATCTCAGGGCTGGATGCTGCCATCTACTGCACGTGGGTTGTGTGGGCTGTGAGGGTGTTGTTGTGCAACAATTGTCCTACCTGCCTGGCTGCAGTTCCCTTTTGTGGCCTCCTGGACGCAGGGGCGCCACACAGGGCCATCTCAGGGCCCTCACCAAACTCAGGTTTCCTGACATCTGCAGGCCCTCTGAATGACATGGAGGAGGAAGAGGAGTAGGAGATGGAGGGTAAAGCCTAACACCACAATGGATGCATTGTAAACTGCTATTGTGGCACCCCAGAGTCTGAATGCCACTGTCATTATCTCCCACGGGGGTAGTGTCATACCTGAGAGCAACAGAGAGACTTTACACAAGGCAAAGCCCAAAGCATACAACACCTTTCTGCCTCCAGGCCTGAAGGGGGAAACCTAAACCCAGGTTCAGGGTAAGCTCCCCTATAAATTCTGGTCCGCGGCGGAATTAGTCAGTTCAGCTCCTAAGAGGACTGAGGAAGACATCCTATGGAATGGAGCAGTGCTAAGCTCATCCCAGGAGAGCCAGGCTTAGCTTGAGTGAGGGTCTGAAGAAGTGGAGGAGAGCCTGGGGAGCAGAGCGATGTCGAGATCACCCCAAAGGAGTCAGCGCCATGAAAGTGGACACTGGAGTCCAAGGTTGTGCAGGGCCTAACGTTCTGGCAGCCAATACCTGAGGGTGGGCGATTTCTTTTTTTTTTTTTCTTTCAACTTTAATTTTTTATTAATTTTTTTCATTATCAATCGTAACAAATCATATAACATAACATCACAGTCACAAGTCTGCAGTACAGTCATCATTACTAATAATCAGTAAGCAATAACATCAGCTCATTCCCTTCGGTCATCATAGCTGTAACAAATCCGTAGAAAGATCCCACATCTGCCATGTCTGATTAAATTTGTCCATCGTATTGTGGAGTGTGGCAGTCAGTCGCTCCATTAATTGGATATCTTTTATCCATGCGTACCAATCTGATACTGAGGGTGGAGCCCTCCTCTTCCAGTTTAGAGATATCAAGCATTTCGCTGCTGTAAGTAAGTGCATTAAGAGTCTGCTCTTGGATTTATTCAGACCTGGGGGAAAAAGATTTAAGAGACATACAGCCGGGTCTAGGGGTAGGGGATGATCTATAACCCGGGACAGCACTGTTGTTACGGAGTCCCAGAAACCTTGGATTAACGGGCATAACCAGAAAAGATGATACAAAGATGCTTTACTCTGGTCACATCTCCAACAATTGTCTGGGATATTCGAATTAAACTTATGAAGGAGTTCAGGTGTGTGATACCATGTCATTAATATTTTCATCTGGTTCTCTTTATATAAGGTATTAACTGATGACCTGAATGTTCTATCCCATATCACCCCCCACATTGGGCCAGAAATCTCCCTCCCTAACCAAGCTTCCCATCGCGTCATATAGGCGTGTTTAAACGAGCCCCAGGAACCCCGAGAATTCAGGATAGCATAAATATCGGATATAAGGCCTTTAGTAGAGGATCCCCTCGAACATAAGGTTTCAAATTGGGTCAGGCCTGCATTCTTTTTGGGCCCCATGATCGATTTAAGGTAGTGTGTTATTTGTCGATACGAGTAGTCCAACCCTTCCGGCAATTTATATAACGAACGCAGTTCGGTAAAGCGTCGTGGTTCACGTGTAAGTGGGTTTACTATGTCCCGGAAGCAAAAAAGGCCCACCTCCGCCCATTTACGCATTGTGGTAGAATCTAAAGCTCCCAAAGTATGTGGACTATACAGAAAAGGAGTTAAGGGAGAGGCGTGTGTTGCTAACTGATATTTAATTCTGCATTTACTCCAAATATCCCTGGTAAATGCCATTGGGCCCAATAACATCTTGGAGTGAATCTCCGAGGGTTTGCCCCATATTAACGAGGCGGGATGGTATGGGGCCAGCCATAACTGTTCCACTTCTGTCCATCTACTGCTTATTGGCAACGTCGACCAGTGGGATAAATGGCGCAAATGCGTAGCGTAGTAGTAGAGCAGAATGTCCGGGCAGGCTACCCCACCTTCTTGTTTCGACGCACATAAGACTGAGTCCGGTATTCTGTGTCGTCCCGAATGCCAAATAAATTTCATTAGAGACGACTGGATACTCTTTAGAGTTATAATGGGTACTTTTACCGATAGTGTTTCAAATAAGTATAAAAAGCGGGGGATAATGGACATTTTAATAGCCGCTACCCTTCCCAAGAGCGAGATCTGTAAGGTTGCCCATTTTTTTAGTTGGGCCTCTACCTTCTGTATCAGGGGTGGAAAGTTAGCTTGGTATATTGTTTTGTAATTAGAGGTCATATTGATCCCTAAATAGCGTAGGGACGTTGTGCGCCAGGTATAACTATATAAACTTTTAAGGAGGTGAAGCTTAGTCTTCTGGATATTTATAGGCAGTGCTTCTGTTTTTGCCGAATTAATTTTATAGCCTGACAATTTAGCGTATGACTCAACAACGGCATGTAAGTTAGGTAGAGAGATAACGGGTTTTGTCAAGGAGAGTATCACGTCATCCGCGAACAGGGCGACTTTGAATTGTCTGTCTTTAAGTTGAATTCCAGAAATATCGGGGTTAAGCCTAATTTGTGCAGCTAGTGGCTCTATACTAAGGACATATAACAATGGAGAAAGGGGGCACCCCTGACGCGTTCCATTTTTTATAGAGAGATCTTTGGAATGGGCGTGAGGGAGACGGACCGATGCAGTAGGAGATGAGTAGAGACCCTTCAGTGCTGTAACAAAAGGCCCCGACAGGCCAAAATGATGGAGGGAGCGAAACATGAATGCCCAATTCAGCCTGTCGAAGGTCTTTTCAGCATCCAAACTAAGTAGTAGGGCCTCCTCCGCTCTCCTGTTAGCCACCTCTATCAGGTCCAAAATACACCTGGTATTGTCGCCCGCTTGGCGAAAGCGAACAAAACCAACCTGGTCTTTATGGATCAAATGTGGAAGCCAGGTCCCCAGCCTATCTGCTAAGAGTTTGGTAAAAATTTTCAGATCCGCATTTAACAGGCTGATAGGACGGTAGCTTGCACACTCCATCGGGTCCTTACCCTCTTTTGGGATTACAGTAATATAGGAACGGAGTATAGAGTCGGGTATTACCCCTCCCTCCATGAAGTGGTTAAACAATAGGACCATATTGGGGGACAGCACATCTATATAAGTTTTATAATAAAGATACGGTAATCCATCTGGACCCAGGGCTTTACGATTTGGCAATTTCTTCACTATCTCCTCAACCTCCTCTGCAGTAATTTTCTGATTACCGTATATACTCGCGTATAAGCCGAGTTTTTCAGCCCAAAAATTGGGCTGAAAAGTACCCCCCTCGGCTTATACGCGAGTCAGTGCGGGGGCTGCTGTATACAGCGGTATACAGCAGCCCCCGCATCCCCAGTAATGCAGGGCCCCCCCCCTCATGCTCCGGTCACCTGTAAAGCAAGTTATACTTATCAGTGCCCGCTGCCGTCCGCGCCCGCCGCTGCCGACATGCGATCCTCCATCTTCATTCATCTTCTTCCTGCTTCTGTGCGCGTCGCAGGCAATGACGTCATTACCGGCGACGCGCACAGGAAACAGGAAGAAGATGAATGAAGATGGAAGATCGCATGTCGGCAGATGCGGGCGCGGACGGCAGCGGGCACTGATAAGTATAACTTGCTTTACAGGTGACCGGAGCATGAGGGGGGGCCCTGCATTACTGAGGCTGCCTGTATACTACCACTGGGGCTGCTGTATATAGGGGCCCTGCATTACTGGGGCTGCAATACCACTGGGCTGCTTTATATAGGGGCTGCAATACCACTGGGGCTGCAATACCACTGGGGCTGCTGTATATAGGGGCTGCAATACCACTGGGGCTCCAATACCACTGGGGCTGCAATACCACTGGGGCTGCTGTATATAGGGGCCCTGCATTACTGGGGCTGCAATACCACTGGGCTGCTGTATATAGGGGCTGCAATACCACTGGGGCTGCAATACCACTGGGGCTGCTGTATATAGGGCCCTGCATTACTGGGGCTGCAATACCACTGGGGCTGCTGTATATAGGGGCTGCAATACCACTGGGGCTGCAATACCACTGGGGCTGCTGTATATAGGGGCCCTGCATTACTGGGGCTGCAATACCACTGGGGCTGCTGTATATAGGGGCTGCAATACCACTGGGGCTGCAATACCATTGGGGCTGCTGTATATAGGGGCTGCAATACCACTGGGGCTGCTGTATATAGGGGCTGCAATACCACTGGGGCTGCTGTATATAGGGGCTGCAATCTATACTGTCATCTATTTTCACCCAAGCCATTGTAACAGTGCATGTTAATATACCTGTGATTGCTGTAATGATCGCCATAGCAATATCAGCTTGACTTATAGTCTCATGGTAATATTCCAACACTGCACTTATTGTTAAGCTTCCCGTGTCATCTCTATGCATTACATTACTCACTCACCAGTATATGACAATTTGGCAGATTGTAATAGTTATCTGTTGGAGGTGTTATAGTGTGGAGGGAGTCTTGCCCTTTCATCCTCTTGCACCCCTGCTGTTCCTTGTAGCTGCTAATTACCTGATACCATGTTTCCTCCCACAAGCCCCCTCACCTTATTCTGATAGTGTCTCCTATAAATTTAGCTCATTCTTAAGGGGTACACGTGTGGGGGGTCAGACACGTGTGGCATCTCATGCAAAGTGGCATTGAATGCTAAGTGGATGCAGTTATTTCATGGCAGTTATTCAGGGCAGGAGTCAGGTAAGCCACTCTATTTAACAGGGAGAGAAAAAAAAAAAAACTTCTTTTCCTTTCCCTATCACCATGTCCTTTACTTCACCATCTATTGTTCTATGTGCTCTTGCTGGAAGACAATGACATAGAGGGACACTCCAACACTGTGCATAACTCCATTCACTACTAATCTTTACCATGTCTTGTATTTCACTGTTTGTTTTCTTATGTGCTCTCGCCACCAACTTTTATCACCCCATCCCCCCTCCATCACCACTCATTCACATCAGCCCCTCTCTCCTGCCCTACTCTATGTACAGCTCCCATGCTATCTTCAGTTTACTGAAGACTCTCAGCCCATCATATTCCAAAGCTTGTCATAATAAATCATGTCCTAATCCCAAAAACTATCTGCTCTTTCTCTTTTTACTGCTGCTCCTCTCAGGTGATATCTCTCCCAACCCTGGTCCGCCATCTGCTAACTTCAACCCCTCTCCCACCTCACACAGAAACCCCACTAACCTTATTAATATCACCTGCACACCTTCCTCTTTTAATTGCGCTCTCTGGAATCCACGGTCTGTATGCAACAAACTTCCTTTCATTCACAATTACTTTCTTACCAACTCTCTTAACCTGCTGGCCCTCACAGAAACCTGGATCCAGGATTCAGACACTGCTTCCCCTGCTGCTATTTCTTACGGCGGCTTACACTTCTCTCACTCCCCTAGACCTGGGAACAGACGTGGCGGTGGAGTCGGCCTCCTCCTGTCCCCACAATGTACTTTCCTGGTCATTCCTCCAGCCCCATCACTCTCATTCCCTTCTTTTGAGGTCCATACCATTAGGCTATTCCATCCCCTCCCCCTCAAAGTAGCAGTGGTATACCGCCCCCCAGGGTCACCCACCCAGTTCCTCGACCATTTCTCCGCCTGGCTCCCGCATTTCATGTCCTCAGATTTACCAACCCTTATTCTGGGAGACTTTAACATTCCCATAAACAGCCCCATCTCCCCATCTGCATCCCAGCTCCTATCTCTAACTACCTCTCTTGGCCTATCACAGCTCTCAACCTCTAAGACACACGAAAACGGTAACACCCTTGACCTTGTCTTTACCCGGCTCTGCTCATCCTCCCCCTTGGATAACTCAACTCTACTCTCTGACCACAACATTCTTTCCTTCTCACTCACTAACCCTCGGCCAACACAGCCCAAGCCTACCTATCACACATCCAGAAATCTACAGGCCATTAACCCTCAAGCACTCACAGACTCCCTCATCTCATCTCTGTCCCCAATCTCTTCAATCTCTTCTCCAGATCAGGCAGTAAATCACTACAATGACTCTCTCAGAAGCTCCCTGGACCAAGTAGCGCCCCTCACCCGCAGAAACCTCCAAACAGAGAACAAAACAGCCCTGGCTCACATCACAAACCCGATTCCTCCAGCGATGCTCCAGGAGTGCTGAACGCCTATGGAGGAAAACTCGCTCACCAGGAGACTTCATCCACTATAAATTCATGCTCAAAACCTACAACTCTGCCCTTCACCTTGCCAAACAGACCTACTTCACCACCCTGGTCTCCTCACTATCCAACAATCCAAAAAAACTCTTTGACACCTTTCACTCTCTCCTCAGTCCGAAAGTGCAGGCCCCCATCACCGACCTCTGTGCTGATGACCTGGCTTCCTACTTCATGGATAAAATAGACAACATCCGCCAGGAAATCAGCTCTCAGCCTCCAAGCACTGCCACCCCCATTCTTCCTCACATCCCCTCCGGTTCACTTTCCACATTTGACCCAGTCACAGAAGAAGAAGTCTCCAGGCTCCTATCTTCCTCTCGTCCCACCACATGCACTACCGACCCCATTCCCTCACACCTGCTCCAGTCCCTCTCTCCAGTCGTCACCACTCATCTAACCAAAATCTTCAATCTCTCCCTCTCTTCTGGCATTTTCCCCTCCTCCTTCAAACACTCGATCATTACTCCATTATTAAAGAAAACCACTCTCGACCCAACCTGCACAAATAACTACAGACCAGTCTCCAATCTCCCCTTCATCTCTAAACTCTTGGAGCGCCTGGTCTATTCCCGCCTCACCCGTTACCTCTCCGCTCACTCTCTTCTAGATCCATTACAGTCTGGTTTCCGCCCCCTTCACTCCACAGAAACTGCCCTCATCAAAGTGACCAATGACCTTCTGACAGCAAAACGTAATGGTGACCACTCTCTGCTTATTCTCCTTGATCTCTCTGCAGCTTTTGACACTGTCGACCATCAGCTCCTACTCTCTATGCTGCACTCCATTGGCATAAAGGACACTGCTCTCTCCTGGCTCTCCTCCTATCTTTCTGACCGCTCTTTCAGTGTATCTTTTGCTGGCTCCACTTCCCCCCCTCTTCCCCTCACTATTGGGGTCCCTCAGGGTTCAGTCCTTGGCCCTCTCCTCTTCTCTCTCTACACGGCCCCGATTGGACAGACCATCAGCAGATTTGGCTTCCAGTACCATCTTTATGCTGATGACACTCAACTATACACTTCAGCCTCTGACCTTACCCCTGCGGTAGTAAAGAACACCAATGACTGTCTAGCTGCAGTTTCCAATATCATGTCCACTCTCTATTTGAAACTAAACCTTTCCAAAACTGAACTTCTTCTGCTCCCCCCATCCACTAACCTCCCTAAATCGGACATCTCTCTCTCAGTTTGCGGCACCACGATAACGCCTAGACAGCAAGCTCGCTGTCTGGGTGTTATATTTGACACCGATCTCTCCTTCTCCTCCCACACGCAATCTCTCGTCCGCTCCTGTCGCTTACACCTGAAGAATATCTCTAGAGTCCGCCCCTTTCTCACCCTGGAAACAACAAAAACCCTCACCGTGGCCCTAATCCATTCCCGCCTTGACTATTGCAACTCTCTATTAAGCGGCCTCCCCCTCACCAGACTTTCTCCTCTCCAGTCCATCCTTAATGCAGCAGCCAGGATCACCCATCTGGCCAATCGTTACTCAGATGCCTCTGCTCTGTGCCAGTCATTGCACTGGCTGCCCGTATACTACAGGATCAAATTCAAATTGCTTGTTCTCACCCACAAAGCTCTTCACAGTGCAGCTCCCCCCTACCTCTCCTCCCTCATCTCTGTCTATCACCCCACCCGCTCTCTACGTTCCTCAAATGACCTTCAACTAACATCTGCACTAATCCGATCCTCCCACTCCCGGCTCCAAGACTTTTCCAGAGCTGCACCAAACCTCTGGAATGCTTTACCCAAAGAAATCAGGACTATCCACAACTTGCATGGCTTCAGACGATCCCTAAAGACGCATCTTTTTAAGGCGGCCTATCATACTCCCTAACATGTCCATTGTACTGTAGACAGTGAATGGGCTATCCTCTGGACATTATTCTTCTACAAACTCCACCAAACCATAAAGGTCTACACAGACTGATGACCATTCATGTAAGCTTAGCCCTATACCCCATTTCCTCAAGATGCCTGGACCACCAGTGCAATAAGCCCCGGCACCTTGTACAACCCCTATCCCGTTGTAGATTGTAAGCTCTTTTGAGCAGGGTCACCTTCATTTCTTGCTTTATTTATTGTATTTTTTTTCCACATTGATTCTATGCCTATTGTTTTTGTATCCAATGATTGTACTTTATTCGTTCTCTATTGTAATTACTTACTGTATATTTTCTGTACGCTAACCCTACATTGTAAAGCGCTGCGGAATATGTTGGCGCTATATAAATAAAGCTTTATTATTATTATTATATTATACCACTGGGGCTGCAATACCACTGGGGCTGCTGTATATAGGGGCCCTGCATTACTGGGGCTGCAATACCACTGGGGCTGCTTTATATAGGGGCTGCAATACCACTGGGGCTGCAATACCACTGGGGCTGCTATATATAGGGGCTGCAATACCACTGGGGCTCCAATACCACTGGGGCTGCAATACCACTGGGGCTGCTGTATATAGGGGCCCTGCATTACTGGGCTGCAATACCACTGGGGCTGCTGTATATAGGGGCTGCAATACCACTGGGCTGCAATACCACTGGGGCTGCTGTATATAGGGGCCCTGCATTACTGGGGCTGCAATACCACTGGGGCTGCTGTATATAGGGGCTGCAATACCACTGGGGCTGCAATACCACTGGGGCTGCTGTATATAGGGGCCCTGCATTACTGGGGCTGCAATACCACACTGGGGCTGCTGTATATAGGGGCTGCAATACCACTGGGGCTGCAATACCATTGGGGCTGCTGTATATAGGGGCTGCAATACCACTGGGGCTGCTGTATATAGGGGCTGCAATACCACTGGGGCTGCTGTATATAGGGGCTGCAATACCACTGGGGCTGCAATACCACTGGGGCTGCTGTATATAGGGGCCCTGCATTACTGGGGCTGCAATACCACTGGGGCTGCTGTATATAGGGGCTGCAATACCACTGGGGCTGCAATACCACTGGGGCTGCTGTATATAGGGGCTGCAATACCACTGGGGCTGCAATACCACTGGGGCTGCTGTATATAGGGGCTGCAATACCACTGGGGCTGCTGTATATACCACTGGGGCCTGCTGTATATCATACTGCTGGGGCCTGTATACCACTGCTGGGGGCTGTATACCTGTGCTGGGGTCCACCCTCGGCTTATACGCGAGTCAATAGATTTTCCCAGGTTTTGGGGGCAAAAGTAGGGGGGTCGGCTTATACACGGGTCGACTTATACACGAGTATATACGGTAAGTTCTTCTATTGCGGTTTGGGATAATTTAGGTAGATGGCATGATGAGAGGTATTCATCCAGGATTCAGTTCTGTCCTCCCTGGGATTGAGTTGATGTAGGGGGGAGAGAGTAAAGTGAGGAATAATATTCATAAAAAATGTCAGCCACCTTACCCGGGTCATAATGGATCACTCCAGCTTGATCTTTGATGCCGTAGGGGGAATTATTAGTAACCTGATCTTTCAGTCTCCTGGCTAGCATTGTATGTGCCTTATTACTGTATTCATAGAATTTCTGTCTGGAATATCTTAGTAACACCTCCACTTTACCATGTGAGATGGCTTTAAGTTGGCTTCTCAGGTCTATTACCTCTTTGAGGACTTGCTTGGTGGGGCGCTTCAGTAATCGCGTCTCTGCCTTTTTTAAGTTCCCTTCCATTATTAAATAACGGGATTTTGCGTCTTTTTTAATCCTGGATGACAGCGCAATGCACTCTCCTCTAAAAACTGCTTTATGGGCCTCCACAGGACAGATAATGATGGAGATGATGGGGTGTTTTCAGTGAAATAGTTTACAAGGGATTCCCGCAGTTTATCCCGTGAATCTTTATTTGTCAAAAGGGATTCGTTTAATCTCCAATGATTCAGTTTAGGAGGGTTAGGCGTTAATTTGAGGTCTATTATCAGAGGGGCATGGTCAGTCCAGGTTATAGTGCCAATGGAGGCCGATATCAGAGAGCGTAGTGTAATCACATCTCCAAAAAAATAATCAATACGACTATGGGAGCCGTGAGGATGGGAATAAAACGTGAATCTCTTATCTGTTGGGTTGTCAATACGCCATAGGTCATACAGCATGTATCTACGTATTAATCTCCGAAAGCTAGTAGAGACATACTTCGTTTTCATAGTTCTAGTACGAGGTGGCAGAAGTAGCAATCTGTCTCTAACCTCCGAAAATGCCATATTAAAATCACCGCCAATTATCTGGGCCATGCCTCGGTCAGGGCGTAATCGGGCCAAAACTGAAGCTACAAATTTTATCTGGTTCGTGTTGGGGGCATATAAATTGCACAACATAATTGGTATTCCCCCTATGTTCCCATAAACAATGGCAAATCTGCCCTGAGGATCTATGTCTGCCTTAGTCATCTGGAATGTACAGTGGCGGGATATCAAAATTGCCACCCCAGCCGTTTTATTCTTAGCTGTAGCAGAGAAAGTAGTAGGATACCAATGATGTGCAAATTTAAAGGATCCCGTTTCCGTAAGATGTGTCTCCTGCAAAAACACAATATCCGCTTTAGACTCCCGCATCTCCCGGAGAGTGAGCCTCCTTTTTATATCCGAGTTCAGTCCCTTTACATTGAGAGAAAGTAATTTAACCATGATAAAATAGGGGCACACCCAGAGCATTTAAAGGGGATATAGATGGACGCAGAACGGGACTGTGGGATCTAAGAGCATTGTCAAAATGACTTGTCCAATAGGGTGAGGACACACTAGCACTGCATACTAGAAAACTTACAACACAACCAAACGTTGAATGAGTAGAAAAAAGAAAAAACAACATGTGGATAATATAGGACAACTTCTTGTAGTCCCAAAATGAGAGTCGGGTATAGTATAGACCCCATCGCCTAAAGCGGCTGTGGGGCGTCTCTGTACTATTTTATAAGTCAAAGAGAAAGAACAAAAAAAAAAAAAAAAAACGATACCACGACTCTCGTCTGTGGGGGTACATGTCAAATCCGCAAGAACAGATATCCCCCAAAATCCCGCCCCCAAGAGCCGCAAATTCCCACCACGGAGTCAAGAAGGAGACGTTGAAAGTCCCGCAGCTAAGAGAGAGAAGATGGAAAAACAGACACCAGTGTCAATCAATGGATGTCATAGTCACCAGTCACGATGAGTCCTCTCTTCTGGCGGCTCTCCGTGAGGTCTTACGTGGTGTAGATTGTTGCTATGTTTGCTGTAGTGGAGGTAGCCCCAGCGGCCCGGTCCAGTCAGGCAAATCCGGTTGTTCAATGTTCAATACACGGCAGAAGGTCTCTAGATCCTCCGGGTTCCGCAGAGTGGCCACTCGATCTCCCCTCTTAGCCGAAAGGCTGAAAGGAAAGCCCCATCTGTAGGGTAGCTGATTATCTTGTAGAATGTGTAGCAATGGTCTCAAAGCTTTTCTTTGCTGTAAGGTGATCCACGAGAGGTCCTGGAAGAGCTGTATTTTTGCGTTGTTATGGGTGATCTGCTTGATCCGTCTTGCTTTTGCCATGATGTCCTCTTTCAAAGGGAAGTCCGTAATATGGCAGATGATATCCCTTGGGTTCCCTGTTAAGTTTTTTGGCTTCAGCGCTCTATGGGCTCTATCCATTTTAATTGGATGATCCATCGGGCGACGTAGTATTGTGTTAAAGACTTTTTGCAGGGTGCCCGCTACGTCTTCTGTGTCTCTCGTCTCCGGGACCCCTCTGACCCTAATGTTGTGACGTCGGCCCCTATTATCCAAATCCTCTACATGCCTCCGGAGATCTCTTATAATGGAGGCCTGGGCCGTGGTTTGGGACTGGAGGTGCCTTATCACCGCTCTGGCTTGGTTGTGATCCTCCTCCAGCTGATGGACCCTCTTGGTCAAGGCGACCACTTCCCTCCTTACCGCCGCTATTTCTGATCGACAAGTATCTTTGATCTCTGCCACCAGCATTTTGAAGTCTTGCTTAGTCGGCAGCTGTCGTACATACTGCCACCAGTCAGGAGGAGGCGGCGGGGGAGGGTAGATATATTCCTGTGCAAGATCTATGACTCGGCCCATATGGTCTCCTCTTGTGCCAGGAGATAAGGACTCAGAGCCATCAATCAGCTCCCTGGATTCTATAGAGATTTTACGGGTCTGCTGGGCTTGCTTTGGGGGCCGAGACGGTCTCTGGGGGCGACTGGGTTCATCAAGGGCCTGGGTTGCCCAGTTGTCTCCTGCTCCTGTGGAGCTCCACATAACCCCCTCTACAATGTCTATAGGATCTGTTTGTGCACCTCCTATATCCGGGGGGCCCCATTCCTGAACAGCCTTGTCTGGTCTCTCCATGTGCCTCTCTACCCGGGGCATGGGCTCTCCTGCGAGGGCCACTGCAGATGGAAGAGGACACAAGCTGGGGCTCATGTCCCCTTCACCCTCCGCATCACTGATATTGAGGCTCCCATCACTTGTGGGTTCATATTGCAATTTTATTTGGGTCAGCACTGGGGTATGATCTCTGTGCATGTCGGGTGATGGGTCCCCTGATGTAAGCCCCGACCATATCAGTGTTTCAGCCGAGGGGACAGACATTCCTGCAGCAGTCTGAAGCCCCGCCCCCTCCTCAGAGGACTTGTCAATAACCACCAGTTCCTCCCCCTCCTCTCTCTGCTCCAGGGCTCCCAGCGCGGGAGAACCCTGGGAGGAAGAAGGAGCTTTGCTGCCGGCCGCCATCTTGCCTTTCAAGCCGACATCCAGCGCCCGCTCCTCATTCTCCGGTCCCCCAGACCCCGATCTAGCTGCGGGCCGACAGGGAGCGCTCTGCATCCGCGGCCCTGACTCACCGCTCAGTGTCCCAGCAGAAGCTATTTGTGAGGTGAGCTGTGCTCCGGCGGCTCCCGATCCTCTCTGCTGAGTCCCCACAGGAGCAGGAGCCATGCTGTTAGGTGCAAAGTAGGCATCCAGGGTGCCTGATTCCTTCGGCTCCACATCTTTAGGAGTCTTGCTGGCTTTTTTTCGCCCCATCTCCAGTCTTCCAGGGCTGATTTAATGCAAATATTGGCTCTTGGGAGCAGGAGCTCTAGGTTCAGACGTCTGCTTCCATGCAGGCTCGGACACGCCCCCCAGGGTGGGCGATTTCAATTGCCCCATCCACACCAAAGTGCCCGGAGGCAAAGCAGCTTGAAGAGCCCAGAAGCAACCGCCTGTGAAGTGGGGCTGGAGAAGGACTCGAGCTGCCTGTCATACGGTACACTGCAGGAGAGAGAGGGTCA
Organism: Allobates femoralis; assembly: GCA_033576535.1. Lineage (NCBI taxonomy): Eukaryota > Metazoa > Chordata > Amphibia > Anura > Aromobatidae > Allobates > Allobates femoralis. The sequence goes on along the minus strand of JARQOC010000002.1, from coordinate 690,549,896 downwards.
CAGTTCAGCTTAAGCAGCCACAGGGACCTACTAAGAAAGCACAGCAGGGAGGCCTCAGCACTTGCCAGGTGACGAGATACTCGAGTTGCTCCCAGGTTGCCGGATTCCATCAATATCATCTGTCCCTGTGTCGGTATCACCAGTAAAGAACTTGAGAAACCAACAAACCATGAATCTGTCTGTTACTTTATGCCCTCCATCCTGCACCCTACACCCTTGCAACATCCACTGCCCTGGGGATCCACTCCACCCGTGGGGAGCCACTACATCCCAGCAGCACATCCATCGTCCCCAGAGGCTCTGCAGCATCACTGTCCACTCATAGCCACAAACCACGGGTGGTGTCACGAATAACTTTCCCTATACTAGCCAAGGGCGTCCTTCACACTGAACCCAGGGTCACGGAAGCTGTGTCTCGACCCCTGTGACTGCCCAGAAACACCGTAGCCGTTTTCGAGTACACCACGGCCCTGGGATGCATCACTATGGAATATGTATCCCACTATCTGAGTCTCAATGAGGGAGGGACCGCCCAAATGTATAAGTAACAGCAGTCCCTCCAAAACGTATATCACAGGGTCATCTGAGGCCCCTCAGGTCAAAGATCAACCTGCCAACAGGCACGTTCTAGCTAAAATTGTAAAGTAATGGGGAATATCTAACTAAAAATTATGTATGAGGGAGGGACCTACAAAATGTATAAGTCAGGTCCCTCTAAATTGTAAAAGGCAAAAAAATAAAACAAAACACAACGTGTGAACAAACACTAAAGTGGATATTTTTTTGTTTTGTTTAGTTAGCCTTATATACAAGTGATTATGCAGAAAAAACTGTTTATTAACCTTTCTGGCCTGTAAAATGCAATTTAAGTTAGGTTTGGTAGGTGTTCTTGACTATCTGTAAAAGTGGCGTAATACTGTGACAAACGTATTCCCAGAAACAATGTAGTTTCTTGGTAGACCGTGTTGCACCCCAGAGTCTGGATGCCACAATGTCGTTGCCTCCCTCGGGGGGTAATATCATACCTGGAAGCAACAAAGGGTATCCACACCAGGTGAACCTAAGCAAACAACACCGTTTATGCCTCCAGGCCCTAACGGGGAGCTCTAAATCCGGGTTCAGGGTAGCTCCCATTGAAATTCTGGTCTGTGGCGGAGTTAATTAGTTCAGTATGGAGCAGTACTGAGGAAGATATCCTGTGGACTTGAGCAGTGCCAATAATGTCCCGGGGTAGCAGAAACCTAGCTTGAGGGACCCGTAAGCGAGGGTCTGAAGAAGTCGAGGAGAGCCTGGGGAGTGGAGCGGTATCGAGCTCACCCCAGTGCAGAGCGCCAGAATTGGACACCGGAGTCGAGGCTGTGCAGGGCCTAATGTCCCGGCAGCAATTACTGGAGGGTGGGAGATTCCAGGTCTCCTAGCCACACCACAGTTTCTGCAGGCAAAGCAGCATAACGAGTCCAGGAACAGCCACCAGGGAAGTGGGGCTGGTGGAGGGCTCAAGCTGCCTGCCATACCCGCACAACGCAGGAAGAGAGAGAGGGTCACAGCTCAGCTTAGACAGCAGGAGGGACCCGTTGAAGGAGCGCAGCAGGGAGGCCTCAGAACTTGCAGGGTGAGGAGACCACTGACTTGCTTCCAGGTTGCATGGACTCCAATACCATCACTTGACTGTGTCCTGGCTTGTACCTGCACCACCAATAAAGGACCTGAAGAAACAACAACCGTGAGTCTGTCTATTAATTTGCACCCTCCGTCCTGCATCCCAACGGCCTTCCAACATTATAGACTTTCCCGGTTGCCCTGGGGATTCGCTCCACCGGTGGGGAGTGATACCACCATAGCGGCCCATCCATCATCCCCAGTGGTCTGGCAGCGCCCGCCCAAATAGCCAAATACCATGGGTGGCGTCACGATCCTTTATCCCTAAATCATTTCCCCCACATTTCAGCAGCCCCAGTGGTATACAGCAGCCTCCCCAGTGGTATATACAGGCCCCAGCAGTATTACAGCAGCCTCCACAGTGGTATATACAGGCCCCAGCAGTATATACAGCAGCCCCAGTGGTATACAGCAGCCTACCCAGTGGTATATACAGGCCCCAGCAGTATTACAGCATCATCCCCAGTGGTATATACAGGCCCCTGCAGTATATACAGCAGCCTCAGTGGTATACAGCAGCCTCCCCAGTGGTATATACAGGCCCCAGCAGTATATACAGCAGCCCCAGTGGTATACAGCAGCCTACCCAGTGGTATATACAGGCCCCAGCAGTATTACAGTAGCCTCCCCAGTGGTATATACAGGCCCCAGCTGTATTACAGCAGCCTCCCCAGTGGTATATACAGGCCCAGCAGTATATACAGCAGCCCCAGTGGTATACAGCAGCCTACCCAGTGGTATATACAGGCCCCAGCAGTATTACAGTAGCCTCCCCAGTGGTATATACAGGCCCCAGCAGTATTACAGCAGCCTCCCAGTGGTATATACAGGCCCCAGCAGTATATACAGCAGCCCCAGTGGTATACAGCAGCCTTCCCAGTGGTATATACAGGCCCCAGCAGTATTACAGCAGCCTCCCCAGTGGTATATACAGGCCCCAGCAGTATATACAGCAGCCCCAGTGCTATATACAGGCCCCAGTGGTATATACAGGCCCCAGTGGTGGTATACACAGGCCCCAGTGGTGGTATATACAGGCCCCAGTGGTGGTATATACAGGCCCCAGTGGTGGTATATACAGGCCCCAGTGGTGGTATACACAGGCCCCAGTGGTGGTATATACAGGCCCCAGTGGTGGTATACAGACCCCAGTGATAGTATACAGGGCCCCCCCCCTTGCTGCTGCACACCTGTAAAGGAATACATCATTATACTTACTTATCCCTGCCACTGTCGCTCTCGCTGCTCTGACACCGCGCTCCTCCGGGTCTTCATGCTTCCTCCTCCGGGGCACAGGCAATGACGTCATTGTCTGCGCCCGCCAGTCACACCCAGGAAGAAGCATGAAGACCCAGAGGAGCGCAGCGCAGAGTGGCGACAGCGGCAGCCGGCGGGGATAAGTAATCGCAGCTGACCGGATAGCAGCGTAGCGGCGCTGGGTCCGGGCCCCCCACAAGCGCCGGGCCCCAAAGCGACCACTACGTCTGCTATGCCGGTAGTTACGCCCCTGTTCAAAACCAAAATGTGATATGACTTCTTAATGTTCAATGATCAGTTTCATGTATATCTGTTGAGTATAAGTGACCATACATGAATATAATCAAAAGGAACAAAACAAAAGAAAACTTCCAGATCAATGCAAAAATCTATGTATTAGTGCATCATTATTTACTAGTATAACTTAATAGTAACAGTCGTGCAATCATAATGGTGCCCGAATTCCAATACAATTCTATACGTAAACTCGAATTCCTATAACAATTCTATAAAAAGGATAGAATTGTATTGGAATTCGGGCACCATTATGATTACACAACTGTTTTTTTTGAGTACGCAATTGGTGTAAGTACGCAAATAGCGTACCATGACAGCCGCTGTCCCTAGTGCTGAAGCCCCAACATGATATTACAGTAATATCACGCTGAAGCTTCAGGACCACGGACAGCTCAGTGGAGGATGAGAGCGGCTTCATAGTAATGTAAAATCACCCGACAATTGCTGGGAGCAGTAAAATAAAGGAATTAACCCCTGCACTGCCAGGGTGTGTTGCCACTATGTCTACACAGAGTGTACACAATCTGTGTACACATGATGGCAGCACACTAACTGCATTTTAAACCCTTCTGACACCGGCTGTTATTAGCTGCAGCTGCAGGCTCTATGCCGACATGTAGCGCAGAGCCTGCAGAGGGGGTTAAAATGATTATTAACATACAGCACTTTATTATTTAGTTTTCTAACTGAGTTTATTAAACAATAATGTTTCAGCACTGCTGTGACAGCACTGGAACATTATTGATTACTGTACAAGGAAAGCAGCACATTCAAACTCGCCAGCTTTGACAGCCGGCGAGTTTGAAATGATATTAACAGCACACTTGTGCGAATATCGCACAGTGTGCTGTATGGGGGCGAGATTTTATCGACCCCATAGACTTGCATTGACCTCTCGCGCGTGAGAATCGCTTGCAGTCATAGCATGCTTCGACTGCACACGCTTCTGACTCACAATGCGAGTTCAGTGCGGGGGGAATCGCACCAGTCTGCCCTGCCTGATAGGGCAACACTGGTCAGGCTGCAATGCGAGTTTTCCTCACATTGCACTCGCGGGAGTCCCTCGCACAGTGTGCCTTCAGCCTGAAGGAGATGTGAGGGAACAGGGTCACTGATGCAGGTAGTAGGGTGGGAAGATGCAAGGAGCCGGGTAACTTCTTCCTCTGTAACCCGATCAAAGACCAAAAGTGAGTTGGATGAAGTGCAGAAAGGAGGAGAATGCATGATGTTTTGAGGCTGTAAGGAAATTTCACGCTGTATGTGGCCAATTGTTTCTTTAAAATGGTTGGCCAGATTGTCAGCGCTTATGCTAGTGGTTGGGGCCTGTACTCTTGGACCAAGGAGGGAGTGGAAAGTGTCAAAGAGTCGTTTAGGATTGTTGGCTAGTAATGTGATAAGGGTGTTGTAGTAACCTTGTTTGGAGAGGTGAAGGGTGGCATTATATGTTTTCAGCATAAACTTATAATGGATGACTTCTTTGACAAGTTTAGATATTCCCCAGAAGCATTCTGCACACCTGGAGCACCACTGGAGAAACCGTGTAGGAGGTGCAGCTTCATCCAGGGCAATTTGCAGTGTTTCATTATAAATTTTTAGAGCAGAGTCAGGACAAGAGAGGGAGGAGATAGGGGCCAGTGAAGACTGAATTCTTTATAGATTCTGGGTGTTAATGGCACACATATTCCTATACGTGTAGGAGTTGGGGGTGTCCTTGATGGGTCCACAATTCTTGACTGAGAATGAAAGAAGATTGTGGTCAGAGAGTAGTAGAGGATTAGCAAAATTATGCACAGAGTAGCGCCAGGAGAAGACCATCTTCATGTGTGGCAGAGTTAGTAAGTTATGAAAGATGAAGAGAGGAGGTAAGGGTTAAAAGATGAGGCAGATGAAGAGATGGGATGTCAATCAGGATGTTAAAGGCCTCCATGATGAGAGTGCGAAAGTCACAGGATAGAAAGTGTGGAAGCCACGTGTCAAAGTGATCCAAGAATTGACGTGGAGGGCCTGGAGGATGATACACCACTGTCACTCGCAGGGAGAAAGGCCTGTAGAGTCTAAAGGTACCGTCACACACAGCAATTTTGCTAGCAATTTCACTGGCAATTTGCTGGTTGGTTGAAGTGAAATCATGGACACATTATTCCATTTGTACACAGCAACAAAATAGAACAATGTGTCCATGATTTCACTGCAACCAGCAAATTGCCAGTGAAATTGCTAGCAAAATTGCCATGTGTGATGGTACCTTAACAGTGTATACCTCAAAAGAAGGGAATATAAATGAGAGGACAGGTGGGATAACCTGAAAAGCACAATTTGTTGAAATGAGTAGACCAACACCTCCACCTGGTCTGTTGTCAGGTCTATGAGTATGGGAAAATATTAAGCCACCATATGAGAGAGCAGCAGGAGTGTCCGATTGCTGAATCCAAGTCTCAGTGACTACTAGAAGATTAAGAGAACGTGAAAGGAAAAGGTCATGGATGTAGGACAGTTTGTTACATGCTGAGCGAGAAATCCAAAGCGCACAGTTAAAGGAGATAAAAGGCATGCAAGAAATATTAATGAGACTCCTGGAGCAACTGAATGTAGCAGCGTAAGAGTAAGGCTTACTATAGTGAGAAGGATCTGGGTTAAGTTCAATATCCCCTGCGACTAGGAGAAGGAGAATAAGAAAAATTAGTAGATTGTTAATTGGTTTGTGAGGGTGACTTTTAAGGGCCCATTACATGCTTCAATGTCCCAGCGATACGACTAACGATCCGACTTGGCCTGGATCGCTTGAACGTCGTTCATTGATCGCTAGTGAGGTGTCACACGTACAGATATCTTGAACGACGCAGCAACGACTCCGTGACAAGCGAACGATATTAGCAGTTGTTTGGATGCCTATGTTCCTCAGTTCTAAATAGGCAAAGCAAATTACATCGTTATCAAGGTGTCACACACGCCGATGCTGCAGGTTGAACGGACGACCAACGACTGATTTATGGTCCTATTCATAAACCTGCGATCAACGATCAACTGACTTATTGTTGGTTGTATCTACGTGTCACACGCAATGACATCGTAACGACATCGTTGCACCGCCCCAAAAGCCTTGACGTTTCAACGATATCATTCACAATATCTTAGCGTGTAACGGTTCCTTACTATTGTAAGGAGGGCATGAATTGATGTGATTGATTTAAGATTCTAAATAGAGCATGAAAGCTATACATAAGAGAGGGGAGGAGAGATGGACTAATATGGATGGACCAGAGTGTGTGAAAGGGCAGTAGATATGAAGGAGAGAAGCATCTAGCACAAATATGATGCACATACATATAGTGAATACATTTTGCAGCACAGATGAACAAGTTACATATCTTTTTGTTTCTCCTGCATGACTTACCCGTTTCCTGCCCCGTTTAACTGCCCGGTGTAACTGCATGTCAATTTCTACAGTTGTCACTTATGCAGTTGGCATGAATGCAAGACCCTGCATAAATGCACCCCTTAGCTGACTGTAAATATATAGTGACTACTTAGATCTCGGCCAATTAAACTCTTTAATTAGGTTGTGAGATCTCCTCTGTAGGAGGAGGAGAGACTGCCACAGGACCAAAGTTTTTTGACTTGCGGGGTCTCCTTAGGTTTTCTGGGAGGTCCCCTTGTGCCAGTGGGAGGGCTCAGCATTAGTTAATTTGGCTGGAGACGTTTGGAGAGTCTAAGCTATCACCAGTGTAAAAAAAACGACCTATTGAGTTCCTTTGTTTGCTTGCAGGATGAGATGTTGATAACAGCTGGCCTTACCACCTCGGTTGTCATTTTACCAGGCATTCCCAAATGCAATGACAATAAAAGAGACCACATGTCAGGTGTCTCCCACACTGCAGCACAAGACATTACTTTTTATTCCATCACAGTGAGGCAGCTAGCTGGGTGACAGTTAGAAGGCGGGGTAGAGGGAAGAGTGCCAGGGAGGCTAGCCCTCATCTGGCACACTCCAATAAATTTGTTAAGTTGGCAGATGAGGGGGGTGTCAGTACAGGGATAGCACTGCTGAAGCAGGGCATGACCTCTGAAAGCCGGAGGAGTGTCAGCTCCAGTAAGGGAGAAAACAGGAGAGCAGGGCAGGCCAGACAGGTGCTGGTAGTGGGGGACTCAATTATTAGGGGAACAGATAGGACATTCTGTTACAAAGACAGGGATCGTCGAACAGTGTGCTGCCTACCTGGCGCTCGAGTCCGGCACATCGCTGATCAGGTAGACAGATTACTGGGAGGGGCTGGTGAGGACCCAGCGGTCATGGTGCACATTGGCACAAATGACAAAGTTAGAGTGTAGGTAGAAGGTCCTTAAAGATGATTTCAGGGAATCAGGATACAAGCTTAAGGCAAGGACCTCCAAGGTAGTATTCTCTGAAATACTGCCTGTACCACGTGCCATGCCAGATAGGCAACGGGAGATTAGGGAGATAAATAAGTGGCTCAGGAATTATTGTAGGAAGGAGAGGTTTGTGTTCCTGGAGAACTGGGCCGACTTCTCTGTTGGCTACCGGTTCTATGCCAGGGACGGGCTGCACCTCAATGGGGAGGGTGCAGCTGTGCTGGGGGAGAAAATGGCTAGAAGGTTGGAGGAGTGAAGAAATAGAGGTAAAGAAAGATTCATAAAGTGCATGTACACTAATGCCAGAAACCTCAACAACAAAACTTAGGAATTAGAATTAATTTTGTTGGAAAATAATTATGACATGGTGGGTATATCAGAGAAATGGCTGGATGAGAGCCATGACTGGGCTGTTAATTTACAGCGCTATAGTCTGTTCAGAAATGACCGTACAAATAAGCGAGGGGAGGTGTCTCTTTATACTTAAAATCATCCTTAAAACCCATCCTGTGTGACAATATATGTAAATCTAATGAAAATGTAGAGTGCCTGTGGGTGGAGATAAGGGGAGGGGGAAAAATAATATATTACTGATAGGGGTTTGTTATAAGTCTCTAACAATAATGGAAGTGGAGGAGAATATCCTCATAAAGCAAATAGATGAAACAGCGATTCAGGGAGAAGTCATTATTATGGGGGATTTCAACTACCCTGAAATACATTGGGGGAACAGAAACCTGCAGTTCCAGCAAAGGTAATAGGTTTTTTACAATTATGAGAGACAATTACCTTTCACAACTGATTCAGGACCCAACAAGAAAGGGGGCACTGCTAGACCTAATATTAACAAACAGGCCGGACCGCATATCAAATATACGGGTTGGAGGTCACTTGGGTAATAGTGCTCATAACATAATAAGTTTTGAAGTATCCTTTAATAAGATGTGTAGTAGAGGGGCTACAAGGACACTAAACTTAAGGAAGGCCAATTTCGAATGGTTTAGAGATGATCTTAGTGCAATAAACTGGGACTATGTCTTTAGACATAAAGGTACACACAGCAAATGGGAGACGTTTATTAGCATCCTGAATAGGAGCTTTGCACAATATATACCCTATGAGAATAAACAAGCTAGAAATAGAAAGAAACCACTATGACTAGATAAAGCTGTAAGGGGCGCAATAAGTGTCAAAAAGAAAGCATTTAGGGAATTAAAGCAAGTAGGTGGTGATGAGGCATTAAATAAATACAGAAAATGAAATAACATCTGTAAAAAGCAAATCAAGGCAGCAAAGATTGAGACAGAGAGACTCATTGCCAGAGAAATTTAAATAAAAAAAACAAAATATTTTTTAACTTCTTAAATAGTAAGAAACTAAAAAATGATTGTGTTGGCCCTCTTAAAAATAGTCTGGATGAAATGGTGAATGAGGATGAGGAAAAAGCCAATAGGCTAAATGACGTTTTTTCAACAGTATTTACACAAGACAATTCCATGACAGACAACATGATCAGTGATAACCAAAATCAAAACTGCTTGACCCAGCAGGAAGTACGGCACTGCCTAAAAAACACTAAAATTGACAAATCCCTAGGCCCGGACGGGATACACCCCAGAGTACTGCAGAAATTAAGTACCGTCATAGATAGACCATTATTTTTGATATTTAAAAATTTCATAATAACAGGGTCTGTTCCACAGGACTGGTGTATAGCAAATGTGGTGCCAATATTCAAAAAGGGGACAAAAACTGAACTTGGAAATTACAGGCTAGTAAGCTTAACTTCTACTGTGAGTAAAATCCTAGAGGGTTTTCTAAGAAATGCTTTGGAAGTACACTGAGCTGTAGGCTGATTTCCTGCTAAGGGAAAAAAAACCCCAAAAAAACCTCTTTAAATCTGATTTTCCAGCGAGTGTGGCGAGCTAAGTGTGACAGAGCGCAAGTGCGACAGAAGTAAGTGTGTGACTTGTGATTCAGTGAGGAGGTGTTTGGGAATCCTGCAACAAATACCTGTGTGAATTGCTGACTGTTTTTTTTTTTTTTTTACCTTTTAATTTTATTGGGCTTTCTTAACTTTCTTTTCTTTCTACAAGTTTATAGTCTCTTATTTTACTACCTGTAAGTTAAAGGGTTAACTACTTTGCATTTAAAACCTGTGGTGTAGCTATACTTACAAGGGGTTAATTAAGGGTGGGGGTGCATAATTAAGGGTTTATAAGAAGCAGCTGGTTGGGGCTTCCAGTTCTTTGGAAGTACACTGAGCTGTAGGCTGATTTCCTGCTAAGGGGAAAAAAAAACAAAAAAAACCTCTTTAAATCTGATTTTCTAGCGAGTGTGGCGAGCTGAGTGTGACAGAGCGCAAGTGCGACAGAAGTAAGTGTGTGACTTGTGATTCAGTGACTTTGGATTCAGGGAATTTGGAAGGGAGGACTTACTGAATTGCTGGTTGTATTTTGTTAATACTTTGCATTTCTTTTTACTTATCATTTCTGTCTGGTGCAATCCCCATTAGGAAATGAGCTCCATGATTGGCAATGCCATCCAGTGTACATTTTGCCACATGTATGCATTCCTTGACCAGCCGGTCGAGGGTGCATACTGCTGTGTGAGATGTGAGTACGTTGTGCATTTGGAAGCCCAGATACTGGATCTAAATGAACGACTGACAACGCTGAGATCCATAGACAATATGGAAAGGAGTCTGCTGCTCACTGAACAGCTGCTCAATGGGATAGATGTGGGGGAGGATGGTAGTAGGGAGCTGCAGGACCGTGAGGTAGCCAGCTGGGTGACAGTTAGAAGGCGGGGTAGAGGGAAGGGTGCCAGTGAGGCTAGCCCTGATCTGGCACACCCCAATAAATTAGCTATGTTGGCAGATGAGGGGGGTGTGAGTTCAGGTACAGCACTGCTGCAGCAGGGCATGACCTCTGAAAGCCAGAGGAGTGGGTGCTCCAGTAAGGGGAAAACAGGAGAGAAGGGCAGGCCAGACAGGTGCTGGTAGTGGGGGACTCAATTATTAGGGGAATAGATAGGGCAATCTGTCACAAAGACAGAGATCGTCGAACAGTGTGCTGCCTACCTGGCGCTCGAGTCCGGCACATCGCTGATCAGGTAGACAGATTACTGGGAGGGGCTGGTGAGGACCCAGCGGTCATGGTGCACATTGGCACAAATGACAAAGTTAGAGGTAGGTGGAAGGTCCTTAAAGATGATTTCAGGGAATTAGGCTGCAAGCTTAAGGCAAGGACCTCCAAGGTAGTATTCTCTGAAATACTGCCTGTACCACGTGCCACACCAGAGAGGCAAAGGGAGATTAGGGAGATAAATAAGTGGCTCAGGAATTGGTGTAGGAAGGAGGGGTTTGGGTTCCTGGAGAACTGGGCCGACTTCTCTGTTGGCTACAGGTTCTATGCTAGGGACGGGCTGCACCTCAATGGGGACGGTGCAGCTGTGCTGGGGGAGAAAATGGCTAGAAGGTTGGAGGAGTGTTTAAACTAGGGATTGGGGGGGAGGGTATTCATTGTATAGGAGGGGAAGATAGTGTAAATAGTAACCTGGGCACAAGTAATAAAATTGGGGGTGGCATGGGGGGTGGGGTTAGAACAGTCAATCTAGTAGGAAGGAATAGAGGTAAATAGAGATGCATAAAGTGCATGTACACTAATGCCAGAAGTCTCACCAACAAAATGGAGGAATTAGAATTGATTTTGTTGGAAAATAATTATGACATGGTGGGGATTTCGGAGACTTGGCTGGACGAGAGCCATGACTGGGCTGTTAATTTACAGGGCTATTGTCTGTTCAGTAATGACCGCACAAATAGGCGAGGAGGAGGTGTATGTTTATACGTAAAATCATCCTTAAAACCCATCCTGCGTGATAATATAGGTGAATCTAATGGAAATGTAGAGTCCCTGTGGGTGGAGATAAGGGGAGGGGGAAAAAATAATAAATTACTGATAGGGGTTTGTTATAAGTCCCCAACAATGATGGAAGTGGAGGAGAATATCCTCATAAAGCAAATAGATGAAGCAGCGACTCAGGGAGAAGTCCTTATTGTGGGGGACTTCAACTACCCTGAAATACACTGGGGATCAGAAACCTGCAGTTCCAGCAAAGGTAATAAGTTTTTGAAAACTATGAGAGACAATTACCTTTCACAACTGGTTCAGGACCCAACAAGAAGGGGGGCACTGCTGGACCTAATATTAACTAACAGGCCGGACCGCATATCAAATATACGGGTTGGAGGTCACTTGGGTAATAGTGATCATAACTTAATAAGCTTTCAAGTATCCTTTACTAAGACGTGTAGTAGAGGGGCTACAAGGACACTAAACTTCAGGAAGGCAAATTTCCAACGGTTGAGAGATGATCTTAGTGCAATAAACTGGGACGATGTCCTGAGACATAAAAGTACACAACACAAATGGGAGATGTTTATTAGCATCCTGAATAGGACCTGTGCACAATATATACCCTATGGGAATAAGCATGCTAGAAATAGGAGGAAACCACTATGGCTAAATAAAGCGGTAAGAAGTGCAATATGTGACAAAAAGAAAGCATTTAGGGAATTAAAGCAAGTAGGTAGTGATGAGGCATTAAATAAATACAGAAAATTAAATAACATTTGTAAAAAGCAAATCAAGGCAGCAAAGATTGAGACAGAGAGACTCATTGCCAGAGAAAGTAAAAAGAATCCCAAAATATTTTTTAACTACATAAATAGTAAGAAACTAAAAAATGATGGTGTTGGCCCCTTTAAAAATAGTCTGGGTGAAATGGTGGATGAGGATGAGGAAAAAGCCAATATGCTAAATGACTTTTTTTCAACAGTATTTACACAAGAAAATCCCATGACAGACAATAAGATCAGTGATAACGAAAAGTCTCAATTAAATGTCACCTGCTTAACCCAAGAGGAAGTACGGCATCGTCTAAAAATCACTAAAATTGACAAATCCCGGGCCCGGATGGGATACACCCCAGAGTGCTGCAGGAATTAAGTACTGTCATAGATAGACCATTATTTTTAATATTTAAAGATTCCATAATAACAGGGTCTGTACCACAGGACTGGCGTATAGCAAATGTGGTGCCAATATTCAAAAGGGGGGCAAAAACTGAACTTGGAAATTATAGGCCAGTAAGCTTAACCTCTACTGTGGGTAAAATCCTAGAGGGTTTTCTAAGAGATGCTATACTGGAGTATCTGAAGAAAAATAACCTCATGACCCATTATCAACATGGTTTCGCGAGGGACTGTTCCTGTCAAACTAATCTGATAAGCTTCTATGAAGAAGTAAGTTCTGGACTGGACCAAAGAAATGCAGTGGATGTGGTGTATATGGACTTTTCGAAAGCTTTTGATACGGTGCCACACAAAAGGTTGATACATAAAATGAGGGCAATGGGGATAGGGGAAAATATGTGTAAGTGGGTTAAGAACTGGCTTAGTGATAGGAAACAAAGGGTGGTTATTAATGGAACACACTCAGAATGGGTCACAGTCAACAGTGGGGTACCACAGGGGTCAGTGTTGGGCCCGCTTCTATCTACTATATAATTGCCGAAGGCACGTTTGTGTCGGACCCCGGCACGCCGTGGCTTTGTCACTATGTGACGTCACCACGCCGTGCGAAGCATTGCCCGCGTAGCGGGCATTGCGACCCCTCGCCGCTGTCATCCCGCTCCGGAGCAGCTGCTGTCAGCACATGCTGACACAGTGCTCCGGAGCCTGTGCCCCTGTGCTCCAGTGATCCCGCTCCGGAGCCTGTGCCCCTGTGCCCGTGTCATGCCCGCGCCCCCCTGGGTTCTCCCGTCTCCTGCCCGCGCTCCCCCCGGTCCTCCTCTGTCCTGCCCGCGCTCCCCCCGGTCCTCCTGTGTCATGCCCGCGCTCCCCCCGGTCCTCCTGTGTCATGCCCGCGCTCCCCCCGGTCCTCCTGTGTCATGCCCGCGCTCCCCCTGGGTCCTCCTGTGTCCTGCCCGCGCTCCCCCGGTCCTCCTGTGTCATGGCCGCGCTCCCCCCGGTCCTCCTGTGTCATGCCCGCGCTCCCCCCGGGTCCTCCTGTGTCCTGCCCGCGCTCCCCCGGTCCTCCTGTGTCATGCCCGCGCTCCCCCCGGTCCTCCTGTGTCATGCCCGCGCTCCCCCCGGTCCTCCTGTGTCATGCCCGCGCTCCCCCTGGGTCCTCCTGTGTCCTGCCCGCGCTCCCCCGGTCCTCCTGTGTCATGGCCGCGCTCCCCCCGGTCCTCCTGTGTCATGGCCGCGCTCCCCCCGGTCCTCCTGTGTCATGCCCGCGCTCCCCCTGGGTCCTCCTGTGTCCTGCCCGCGCTCCCCCCGGTCCTCCTGTGTCATGCCCGCGCTCCCCCCGGTCCTCCTGTGTCATGCCCGCGCTCCCCCTGGGTCCTCCTGTGTCCTGCCCGCGCTCCCCCGGTCCTCCTGTGTCATGGCCGCGCTCCCCCGGTCCTCCTGTGTCATGGCCGCGCTCCCCCCGGTCCTCCTGTGTCATGGTCCTCCTGCCCTCTCTGCTTCTCGCGGGGCCCCCCTTGCTCCCGCTGCCCAGGGCCGCACCATCCATCCGTCCATGCCAGGGGGAGCGGCTGTGCAGAAGGAGCCGCCGCTTCCTGCCTGCCGCGCTGCGCCGGGAGCGGCAAGTTTAAGAGCTGTGTGCATGATGTATGTGTGTGATGTGTGCATGATGTATGTGTGTGATGTGTGCATGATGTATGTGTGTGATGTGTGCATGATGTATGTGTGTGATGTGTGCATGATGTATGTGTGTCCTGTCTGCATGATGTATGTGTGTGATGTGTGCATGATGTATGTGTGTCCTGTCTGCATGATGTATGTGTGTGATGTGTGCATGATGTATGTGTGTCCTGTGTGCATGATGCATGTGTGTCCTGTGTGCATGATGCATGTGTGTCCTGTGTGCATGATGTATGTGTGTCCTGTGTGCATGATGTATGTGTGTCCTGTGTGCATGATGTATGTGTGTCCTGTGTGCATGATGCATGTGTGTGCATGATGCATGTGTGTGCTGTGTGCATGATGCATGTGTGTGATGTGTCCATGATACATGTGTGTGATGTGTGCATGATGTATGTGTGTCCTGTCTGCATGATGTATGTGTGTCCTGTCTGCATGATGTATGTGTGTGATGTGTGCATGATGTATGTGTGTCCTGTGTGCATGATGCATGTGTGTCCTGTGTGCATGATGTATGTGTGTCCTGTGTGCATGATGTATGTATGTCCTGTGTGCATGATGTATGTGTGTCCTGTGTGCATGATGTATGTGTGTCCTGTGTGCATGATGTATGTGTGTCCTGTGTGCATGATGTATGTGTGTCCTGTGTGCATGATGCATGTGTGTCCTGTGTGCATGATGTATGTGTGTCCTGTGTGCATGATGCATGTGTGTGCATGATGCATGTGTGTGCTGTGTGCATGATGCATGTGTGTGCATGATGCATGTGTGTGCTGTGTGCATGATGCATGTGTGTGATGTGTCCATGATACATGTGTGTGATGTATCCATGATGCATGTGTGTGATGTGTCCATGATGCATGTGTGTGCTGTGTGCATGATGCATGTGTGTGCTGTGTGCATGATGCATGTGTGTGCTGTGTGCATGATGCATGTGTGTCCTGTGTGCATGATGTATGTGTGTCCTGTGTGCATGATGCATGTGTGTCCTGTGTGCATGATGCATGTGTGTCCTGTGTGCATGATGTATGTGTGTATGGTGTATGTGTCTGCTGTGTGCATGATGCATGTGTGTGCTGTGTGCATGATGCACGTGTGTGATGTGTCCATGATACATGTGTGTGCTGTGTCCATGATGCATGTGTGTGCTGTGTGCATGATGCATGTGTGTGCTGTGTGCATGATGCATGTGTGTGCTGTGTGCATGATGCATGTGTGTGCTGTGTCCATGATGCATGTGTGTGCTGTGTCCATGATGCATGTGTGTGCTGTGTCCATGATGCATGTGTGTGCTGTGTGCATGATGCATGTGTGTGATGTGTCCATGATACATGTGTGTGCTGTATGCATGTGTGTGCTGTGTGCATGATGTATGTGTGTCCTGTGTGCATGATGTATGTGTGTCCTGTGTGCATGATGTATGTGTGTCCTGTGTGCATGATGTATGTGTGTCCTGTGTGCATGATGTATGTGTGTCCTGTGTGCATGATGTATGTGTGTCCTGTGTGCATGATGTATGTGTGTCCTGTGTGCATGATGTATGTGTGTCCTGTGTGCATGATGTATGTGTGTCCTGTGTGCATGATGTATGTGTGTGCTGTGTGCATGATGCATGTGTGTCCTGTGTGCATGATGTATGTGTGTCCTGTGTGCATGATGTATGTGGTCCTGTGTGCATGATGTATGTGTGTCCTGTGTGCATGATACATGTGCTTGAAGGTATGCTGTGTGCATGATGCATGTGCGTCCAGGTGTGCTATGTACATGATGCATGTGTGTGCAAGTGTGCTCGCTCAATCCTGCCCCCCCCCCATCCTGCTCCTCCGGCTCCATCCTTCCTCGCTCGCTCCATCCTGCCCTGCTCACTCCATCCTGCCCCCCCGCCACCATCCTGCTCCTCCGGCTCTATCCTGCCCCGCTCACTCCATCCTGCCCCGCTCCCCACTATCCAACCCTACCCCCCCCTGCCACTATCCTTCTCCGCCTCCATCCTGCCCGCTCCCTCCATCCTGCCCCCCCTCCGCCTCCATCCTGCCCCGCCCCCCGGCTCCATCCTGCACACCTGCCATCCTGCCCCCCCACACAATCCCGCCACTCCCCCCCCCCCGGCACCATCGTCACATAGTGACAAAGCCACGGCGATTTCGGGGTCCGACACGATTTTGCCTACGGCAATTATAGAGTAGACTACGGCAATTATAGAGTAGATATATATATATATATATATATATACAGGACAGGGGTTATGGCACTCTGCAGTATACCTACTCTATAATTGCCGTAGGCATTTTCGTGTCGGACCCCTAAAACGCCGTGGCTTTGTCACTAAGTGACGTCACCACACACGCGAGCAATGGCCGCGAAGCGGCCATTGCGAGTCGCTGGCCGAAAATAGGACCAGAGGCTCGGCCACAAACTTAGCGATTTACCACTGAGGTAGCGCGAGTAATGGCCGCGAGGCCATTGCGAGTCGCTACCTCAGCCGCCGCACCTGCCGCAAGTCCCCCTATACTTTCTATATGCTCTTAATACTGTTATTAATGCTCATAATACTGCTAATAATGCTATTAATACTGCTATTACTGCTAATAATAATGCTATTGCTAATATTATTGCTATTGATGATGCGATTATTTATTTAAAAATCTTTAAAAAAACAATAAACATATTCTAGACACCCGATGCATTTGCATCGGGCTCACAGCTAGTTTAATATATTTATTAATGACCTTGTAGGGGGCATACAGAGTAGAATCTCAATATTTGCAGATGACACTAAACTCTGCAGGGTAATCAATACAGAGGAGGACAATTTTATATTACAGGAGGATTTATGTAAACTAGAAGCTTGGGCTGCTAAATGGCAAATGCGCTTTAATGGGGATAAATGTAAAGTCATGCACTTGGGCAGAGGAAACAAAATGTATAATTATGTGCTTAATTGTAAAACACTGGGCAAAACTGTCACTGAAAAAGACCTGGGTGTATGGGTAGATGACAAACTCACATTTAGTGGCCAGTGTCAGGCAGCTGCTGCAAAGGCAAATAAAATAATGGGATGCATTAAAAGAGGCATAGATGCTCATGAGGAGAACATAATTTTACCTCTATACAAGTCACTAGTGCGACCACACTTAGAATACTGTGTACAATTCTGGTCTCCGGTGTATAAGAAAGACATAGCTGAACTAGAGCGGGTCCAGAGAAGAGCGACAAAAGTCATTAGAGGACTAAGGGGTCTGCAATACCAAGACAGGTTATTAAACTTGGGGTTATTTAGCTTGGAAAAACGAAGGCTTAGGGGTGATCTTATAATAATGTATAAATATATGAGGGGACAGTACAGAGACCTTTCTAATGATCTCTTTACTCTTAGGCCTGAGACTGGGACAAGGGGACATCCTCTACGTCTGGAGGAAAGAAGGTTTAATCATAATCACAGACGCGGATTCTTTACTGTAAGAGCAGTGAGACTATGGAACTCTCTGCCACATGCTGTTGTAATGAGTGAGTCACTACTAACATTTAAGAAGGGCCTGGATGCCTTTCTTGAAAACTATAATATTACCAGTTATACATACTAGATTCTTTGATAGGGCGTTGATCCAGGGAACTAGTCTGATTGCCGTATCTGGAGTCAGGAAGGAATTTTTTCCCCCAATGTGGACATTAGTGTTGCCACATGGGTTTTTTTTTGCCTTCCTCTGGATCAACATGTTAGGCTATGGGTTGAACTAGATGGACTTAAAGTCTTCCTTCAACCTAAAAACTATGTTACTATGTTACCTATTTTACTTTAATATGTATAGTGAGTTGAGGGCATTCCTCAGTGACTGAAGATGTAATCATGAGCACTGGCCATTTGGATGTGGAAAATGGTGATTTAACAGTTGCGAGGGTTTCTTTTCCCAGTTAGGGCCCTTTCACATCAGCGTTTTTCATAATTCGCGGCAGATGCGGTGAAAAAACCGCATCTGCCGCGTTTGCCGCATAACCGTTCTACTTGCGGCACGGTTGCGGTTTTTCCCATAGGAAGTATAGGGGGACTTGCGGCAGATGCGGCAAGTGCGGTTTTGCACTTGCGGCAGGTGCGGCAGCGAAAAAAACCGTGGTCAGCCGCGTTTTTTTTCGCTGCCGCACCTGCCGCAAGTGCAAAACCGCACTTGCCGCATCTGCCGCAAGTCCCCCTATACTTCCTATGGGAAAAACCGCAACCGTGCCGCAAGTGGAACGGTTATGCGGCAAACGCGGCAGATGCGGTTTTTTTCACCGCATCTGCCGCGAATTACGAAAAACGCTGATGTGAAAGGGCCCTTACTTGGTCAGGTCTTTCTATGAAGGACACTTTTAAGGGTAATCCGATATGCTCCAGTCATCTTT
>JARQOC010000002.1:690442412-690531117 GCA_033576535.1 Allobates femoralis | reverse complement strand
TTTTTTACTATCACTGCCCTCCTACATGATGAAGCAGAGCTGGGCGCTACATTTCTAGGATCTATAGATCGCTTATAAATCAATAAAATCATATCTGCTCCTCAGTCTCTACCCCTCCCTTTGGAACTGAGAAATTCAGTCATTTATAGTGCTAAAGTTTCAGGGGACAGGAAGCTACACAGATGATATGGGGAGAGGGGACCATAGCAGTGCTGAATCAATCAATGTAGTGCTTTGCATCTGCTCCTAGCCTGATACATGACAGTATACCTATGCACCATCATATCTTTATATAGCAGAAGATCACAGCGTGTATTTATATCTGCTTGGTGACATCATTGCTATTTGAAGGGAGAACAGCCCTGTTCATACATTACATAGGATGGTATATCAGTGGCAGGATTGTAGTGTGACCATAGGCCGGCCACCTTGCCCCATGCCCATACAGAAATATGATTGGCAGGAATGTAAGATGATCCTGGAGCCCCCAGGATCCACACCCAAACACACTTCCTGTCACTACTGCAGCATGAGACTGAATTTCTCTGTCACCAAAGGGAGGGGTGATAGCTGAGGAGCAGATATGATTTTATTGATTTATAAGTGATCTATAAATCCTAGATCCGCAGTGGACAGCTCTAGTTCATCATGTAGGAGGGCAGGGACAGTACAAAAAATTGTATCTCCCTGGAGTTCCCATTTAAGATTGATCAACAAATTTTTGCCTATCTACTTATTAGACACCATGTCTGTGACATACACTTATTAGAATGTCAAAAATATGACTGATTTCTCTTGAAACAACCCCATGTCCATCCACAGGGTGTGTGTTGTTATAGATCAGACCCAGTGACCGATGCCGATAAGCTGCAATACCAGACATAACCATGGTCCAGTAAGGTGCTGTTTCAAGAAGAAAGCAACCAAATTTTACTCATCCTGAACAATAAATTCACAAAGTAAATTTATCAGCTAAAAACAAGTTAGATGATCAACAAATCTAACAATATAAAGGCTCAAGGAGATTGAATTATGTACTACTTTACTACAGATGCTCTGGAGATACAAGTCTGAGTCTGTTGTGCCATAGGCAGAAAACAAGCTTCTGTAATCAATAGCCTGAATATCAATTGAAAGAGCAATGACTAGGATTTATTGCTTCCTTACCTACAACTGGACGACTCTGGGTCGTATACTGTAAGATTGAAAGGTTGTCCACCAGTAGGGCAACCCCTTCACATTCCATGTTTCCCCCATTTAAAATAAAAAGTCTATACTCACCTCTGGTGGTTGAACTTTTCCAGCGGTGTCTGGGCTTGTGTTCCCTGGGGCTGATGTGAGGTTGTGATGTCATGCATCCCCGCACTCAATCACTGTCGACTTCTCTCTCTGCCTTTGGATGTATGAGCATCAACAGAAAGTGAGTGGCAGCCGCAGTTCTCATTTACTGTTGATGAACTCATTTGTCTGTAATCGGAGAGAGAAGTTAGCGGGATTGGGTGCGGGATATGCTACACGCATCACAACAGCCCGGAACACAAGCCCAGACACCGCTGGAAAAGTGTCACCACCAGAGGTGAGTATAGACTTTTTATTTGATATGGGAAAAACATATGGAAGGGGAAGGGGTTTTCCTAGTCATGGACAACTCCATTTATTTCCACGAATATTAACAGTTCCCTACATATAAAATACTTTTAATTTTAGAATACATGATAACTATAGCCATGTTGAGCTGATTTTGAAAGCTTTAGTGCATTGATAATCTAAAAAATAAGTAACTTTGCAAATAAGGTTGATTGATATATTCAGTCATGGACAAAAAATCTTAAGACCGAAACAACATTTGTCACAATTTAATGCTTCAGTATTTTTAGATATTTTAGTCAAATGTTTCTACAGTTACTGAAGTACAATTATTGGCACTTTATAAGTTTTTTAAACTTCTCTTGACTAGGGATGGGCGAATCCTGAAATACTCGGACTCGCTGGACTCTAACGAGTCCGGGTCCGAGACTCAGTACTCGTTGCGAGTCCAGCAGTCCGAGTAGTAACCTGTACTTTTGCAGTGTATCTATACAGATACATTAACTTTTAGGGTACTTTTGTAGTGTAAGGGGTTAAAAACAATAAACATTAATACTCACCTCCTGTACTCCTGGACCGGTACCGAAGACCTCTGGCTGTTACAGGACCTCCGAGACCACCGGGAGAAGATGGGGAAAAAGACCTTGCAGTTCAGCCAATCAGCATTCGGCTAGCGGTCACATGGGTTGTGACTGCGGCTAGCACCATGCGGGTTTACATGCACAAACCACACATGTGGACCGCTATGCCAGAATGCTGATTGGCTGAACTGCAAGGTCCTTTTCCCCATCTTCTCCCGGTGGTCTCGGAGGTCCTGTAACAGCTGGAGGTCTTCGGTCCCGGTCCCGGTGAGTACAGGAGGTGAGTATTAATGTTTATTGTTTTTAACCCCTTACATTAACTTTTAGGGTACTTTTGTAGTGTATCTTATAGATACACTGCAAAAGTACAGGGACTCGCTACCCCCGAGTAATTCCTAAGGAAACTCGGCGAGTAGCGGTCCCCCGAGTCCGCTACTATTCGGGCGAGTCCCGAATAGTAGCGAGGAATTCGCCCATCCCTACTCTTGACAAATACATTAAGATTATGAAAAGACTCAATATTGAAAGTGCTGACCTTATTTTTCAAGATTTTATCTGTGGACTGGTATGTCGATTATCAGCTTTTGGACAGAGACACACAGCAAGACCAATGTAAGATACTCGTACGAGTCTCGCACTCCACTACACTATGTCCAAAACACTGTTATTACTGACAGTCTGCACACACCCAGTTTCAAATTTTTGGCCACAGCTGTACAACAACTTTGTGTACAGAGCTTCAATGCAAATATTCCTCCTCAGTTATGCATAATTTATCTAATAATTTTTTCAATTTATATTTGCCAGATTACCAACTACTTGACATATAAAATGGAATACGACCGCAGCATCAAGAATTCCAAAGTGATCGTCACTCCACTATAGCGGTGGTGACAAAGAAGGTAAATAGTGCAAAATCAGAGAAGTCCTGACCCTCACAAAAGGTATAACCTTATATCTTTACTACATGGCATTGATCCAGCTGAACATTTTAAAGGGAACCTATCACCAGGTTTTTGCTATTCCATCTGAGAGCAGCATAATGGAGAGACAGAGACCCTGATTCCAGCGATGTGTCACTTACTGAGCTGCTTGCTGTCATTTTGATAAAATTTGTGTTTTCTCTCTGCAGATTTACCAGTTTGTGAGTATGACAGACTACCAGACTAATGATAATCTCCAGATGATTAAACAGTGATTTAATCAAAACTACACTGAGCAGCCCTGTAAGTGACACATCACTGGAATCAGGATCCCATATCCTATATTATGCTACTCTCAGATTAGGTTGCGAAAACCTGGTGAAAGGTTCCCTTTAACTCATCCCACACTTTCCACAAAAGTATATACAGTGGGTGAAATAAACATTGAACATGTCACTAATTTTCTAAGTAAATACAGTGTATTTCTAAAGGTGCTAGACACATCTCATGATGGGTAAAACCAGTGAGCTGTCACAATACCTTTGTACCTTATTTTTTCTAAGCATACTGATGGCATTTTTTATAGAACAATTTAAAAACTACTGAAGGTTCCAGTGAGCTCTGTTGGTGCTATAGTCTGGAAGGGGAAAGAATATTATTTCATCATAAACTGGCATTACTAGGTGCTCCCATCAAGATTTCAGACAGAGGAGTGAAAATAATTATCAGAAAGAAGAGTTGTCCCAGAGCCAAGGACTACCTGAGAAGAGCTACAGAAAGACCTGGAATCAGCAGGTACAATGTTTCATAGAAAATAATAAGTAATGTACTCAAACTCCATGGCTTGTATTAATGCTCACCATGCAAGACTCCATTGCTGAACGAAAAGCATGTTCAAGAGCATTTAACATTTGCTCATCACCATTTTAGACAAATATTGGGAGATTATAGTGGGGTCAAATACGATCAAAATTGAACTCTTTGGATGCCATAATGCACACTATATTTGAAGGCCAAAAAGCACTGCATAGTTTGGAGGTGGGAACTTCATGATGTGGGGCTGTTTTTCAGCATACAGCACTTCATGTGATTGCAGGAAGAATAAAGAAATGTACTAACACATTCTTGCTAAAAATCTGCTGCCATCTACCGGGATAATGAAGATGACACGAGGGTGGACATTTCAACAAAACAGTGATCCCAAATACACAGCCAAGGAAACTCTCAATTGGTTTCAGAGAAAAAAAAATAAAGCCGCTAGAATGGCCGAGCCGCTCACCTGACCTGGATCCAAAATAAAATGTATGGAAAGAACTAAAGTTCATAGAAGAAACCCATGTGACCTGCAGGATGTGAAGAGTGTTTGTGTGGAAGAATGGGCAAAATCCACCTGAGCAATGCAGAACACTAGTGTCTCCATACAGGAGGCGCCATCACAAAGAAAGGCTTTTCTACAAAGTATTAAATACATTTCAGTAAGTGTGTTTTCCTTGTGTCATTTCTCATTATTACACTAACTTAATTTATGGACATCTATGGATTGATTTCTTTGCTTGTGAGATTGGATGGGTTGTTACCGACATCTAGTGAGACTTTTTTGTCAATAGCCCCTTTAGAATAAGATTCACTTAGAAAATCGGTGATGTGTTCAATGCTGATTTCACCTGCTGTATATATTGCATTACTTAGTATATTCCGCTGTGGAAATGGGCTGAAATGTCAATTGGATCGCTTGATGTAAATATTATTATATATTTATATAGTGCCATTAGGTTCCATGGCATTTTACATGTGTAAGGGGAGACTCGGACAAGAACGTAAAATGACGACAATTAAATCATACAGGTACAATAGGGCAGAGGATCCTGTCCACAAGATCTCACAGTCTAAAATATAAGGTTATATCTCCTGTGAGTTCTCCGAGTTTGCGACTTCAGGATCAGACTACACTCGGCTTGTTTGTAGTCTGTTACCATGGAGACACATAGGTCTGTAGTCTGTTACTATGGAGACACCCAGGTCTGCATAGGAAATGCATACAGAATATTTTCAGTCAAAATGTTCACTACGTTATAGTTAAAAAAAAAAAATGCAGTGGTGAACATAACATTCAAGGAATAAATCTTCCGGTATAATTACTGGTAAAACTATCATACTGTTTCGGTCATCAGTGGTTTTTAACTAAATAGTTGAAAAGCTCTGGAACTTGTACAGTACATGGACGCAGACAAGATCAGTGCTGGAATCTGTTCACACTACTATCATGTTCTACTATTTGAGGCTATTCTGCTACTATTCTCGCTAAAATAATGGACAGATTCTTCTTTCCCTGAGTTGAAGCATTATACTCTATTCAGCACTCAGGTTTCCGTCTCACCAGAGTCTGCTTCTCTCATTGTCTTATTTATTTTGTCTTTAGGATTCGGTCCAATTTACCTTTTAGCCAAAAGGTCCCATAGGATGTACCGGATTTTCTCACTAGGTCACCTTTTGAACTAAGAGGAAGACAGGAAGGCGGATTGTAGCCTCGTGGTGACATATTACTGAAATTGTCTGTGATCCAAATGTGAACTAGTCTCCGATCTTACTTGACAACTTCTTGGCTAGAGTTACACACCTTGTGTTTACATTCGTGGGACTCTTGACCAAGTCCATGGACATGTCACCACACATTGAGAGACTTTCAATGACAATAAACCAGGAACATGATGGAAATTGAGCCTTAAAGGATGTGTGATAACTTGCTGATTGATGGGGGTCTTACCAATGAATCCCCACCAATCCCAGTAATGGGGCTCTGAAATACCCTGTTTAAATGGAGTGGTAGCCACTGCTCCATTCATTCTCAATGGGATTGCCAGAAAAAAAACAGATGAGTGATGTATTCTGCTATCTCCAACAGTCCAAAAGAGAATGAATGGAGCAGAGGAGTGTGTGTCCGGCCAAAGGTCCCGTCACACACAAAGACGCTCCAGTGATCCCGACAGCGATAACGACCTGCCGGGATCGCAGGAGCGACGCTACCTGGTCGCTGAGGAGCTGTCAAACAGGCAGATCTCCCCAGGGACCAGGGAGCCACCTCCCACATCTCTGGAAGCGATGTTACCGGCGTCCTTCCTGCTTAGCTCAACCTGTAAGCAGGGAGGACACTGGTAACTATGATAAACAATGGGTATCTAGGCAGTGCGCGCTGCCTAGATCCCCGGTGTTTATCATAGTTACCAGCTTCCTCCCTGCTTACAGGCTGTGCTAAGCAGGGAGGAAGCTGGTAACTATGATAAACACCGGGTATCTAGGCAGCGCGCACTGCCTAGATACCCATTGTTTATCATAGTTACCAGTGTCCTCCCTGCTTACAGGTTGAGCTAAGCAGGAAGGACGCCGGTAACATCGCTTCCAGAGATGTGGGAGGTGGCTCCCTGGTCCCTGGGGAGATCTGCCTGTTTGACAGCTCCTCAGCGACCAGGTAGCGTCGCTCCTGCGATCCCGGCAGGTCGTTATCGCTGTCGGGATCACTGGAGCGTCTTTGTGTGTGACGGGACCTTTGGCCGGACACACACTCCTCTGCTCCATTCATTCTCTTTTGGACTGTTGGAGATAGCAGAATACATCACTCATCTGTTTTTTTTCTGGCAATCCCATTGAGAATGAATGGAGCAGTGGCTACCACTCCATTTAAACAGGGTATTTCACAATTAAAATGCAGTTCATTTTGCAATTTCTGTATGCACATGTCTCGGACATAGGGGCTGGGGCACTCAACCATCTGGGGTCAGTTTGATGGACAGCACGGTGGCGCTCCCAGAGGTCGTGGCCCATACTGGACATGTTAAAGGGGAAATTTAAAGGGGAATGTTTGTTGTGACGCCATTTGAGGTATCTGGTAAGGGATGACCAACGCTGCATATGGTAGTCCCCAGGGGATAGATGGTAAGGCAGCTAGTTGGAGCACTCAGACGGAGTAGGCCCCTGGGGTGTAGTGAAGGTGTAGTGATGGTGGTGGTTGTAGTAGTTGAAGGTGCAGGGTGCAGAGAGGCGCAGGAAAGAGTAGACAGACACAAGGTTCTTCCAGTTCTTACTAGTCACTTTTACTGAAGTTCAGTGCAGACACAACCCAGCCGGGGTACTGTATTCACCAGGAATGTGGCTTGGCCAGCTCACAAGTAGTCCAGGTCCACTCTGCTGAGACACAGGGAATATGGCCTTCCTTGCTGCCCTTTGTTCTCTGACACTGTTACTCTTTGTCCTCCTAGTGTCCTGTGGTTACAAGTCCCAGAACGCAGGTGACAGCGGGTCCTCTGAGCAACTGCTTTGCAAGTCCTCTTAATCCTATCTAGTTCCTTAGCCTTGGGAGAGCCCACGATGGTAGTCATTGTACATGCAGCCCAGTGACCCCCAGTTTTTTCGGCTGGTCCTGAAGATATCCAGGCTGAATTGGGGCTGGTACTCCTGTGCAATTAGCTCCTGGGCCTGGCTTGGATGGCTGGCTGGCTGCAGATTCGGGTCCTCAGGCCTAGGATTTGCAGCTGACCCATGTGTGTCCTGATTTCTCCCTAGCTCCTGGCTCCTAGAACTTACTCCCCTCTGTTTGCCTTCCACTCCTAATCTAACTCCTTCCTCCAGCCAGTAGATGGGGACTGCTCTAAATGGGAGTCTCTTCCGCCCAGCATCTCTCTGGCGTGGAATTTGGGTAGTGTTTGGTGTGTTGGGGGTCTCAGCAAAGTGTTCCCTTCTTACCATAGTGACGACTAAACAGCAGGGGCGCCACACACACTTATACATAGAAAGCAGTCAATCACTGATAGGACTGCCTGCTGGACTAAAGATCCCAGAAAAAGCAAAGATTTAAATGATTAAAACAAAAAAGTTATGCTAAATCTTTTCTTACAAAATTATTAATATCAATCGACTGCGCACCCTCTACTCTATAACATAAGGCCTCAGATTGGACTTTATTTTCATGTTCACAAGTTCTCTTTAAAGAAATCTGTCAGCAGGTTTTTGCTACCTCATCTGACAGCAACATGATGTAGGCAAAGAAATCCCAAATCCAGTAATGTATCACAAAGATAACTGGAAGAAGCTGTTCCACAATCAAAGCTTTTAGTTTTAGTAATACAGCAGAGCTGGGAGAGCTGCCCCCCCGCCCACACCAGGCTCTCTGTAGAGATTCTGCATTGAGGTGTGAATCACAGCAGGGGGTGTGTCGGACTGTGGCACACATGACACTGTAGTCCTGTAATGGTAATCACAGGGTAATAAAAAGTTTAGTTTAAGTAAACAATAGCACAGAAAATGATAAAAGAGACACAGTTCAATTTAGTTTTTTAACCCTTACAGCATGCTGTCCTCAGTTTATATTGAAAAAGCCTGCTGACAGATTTCCTTTCATGGTTTCTAAACTTCTAAAGGTGGGAATGACCCTTTAAGTTAATTAAATCATTTTATTTTTACAAAATGTAGATTAATTTGGCAATAAAAGATACAGATAGATGTAGTTTAAATTAAACTAGCTATGTTGATCATACAATCTTATCTGACAGCTGGAGGTTATAAAGCAGGGGTAGCTGAGCAAATTGATATATAGTTAGATTATATGTATTATATTATTATTATTATATAAATTATATAGTATTATATATTACATTATATTCTTCTGTGGTGGTCATTTGACCTGTGAGGATACCATTATTATCAGGTGTTATGCGTATGTTGTGATCAAATAAGATGGTTTCTGCATTCATATTGCTGTGCCCTATAATATTTTGTAGGTGCAAATCAACGAACTGATCTGTTTTACTAGTTATCCTTTCTGATTAACTGTGTAATGCACTTGCGCTTTACGTGTTGGCCAGTTGTGCAAGAGAAACAGAGCCCAGGGGTATTTTCCTGAGTACAACTAATGTTGTTCAATTATATGTAAACTGGACTCTGTGCTTACATGCATATATTGACCTCATGATCAAATTATGTAAACACGACTCTGATACCTTGTATATTATAAGAGTTTACAAATGACCACTTCTTGCTGCTATTTTATAGTCTTTGTACTGTAACGAACGTTCTTGTCCTAAATACATTTTGTACACTTTGTTTGCATGATACTCCAGTCTCTCCATAGATAAATATGTATATCACATATAACATCTCGTGGACAAGAGCGCCACTATTTTATTAATATGGAATACTCAGCCCTTTAAAACCTTTCAAGCTCAGAAGTCTCAATTCTGGGGCAGTGCTGCGTTAAGATGATGAAGGAGGTACAGAATTTTTTATACTATAAGGCCCCTTTCACATCAGTGGTATTTTCAAATCGCGGCAGATGCGGTGAAAAAAATTCATCTGCCGCGATTACCGCATAACCGCGACACTTGCGGCACACTTGCGGCAAGCCCCATGCAATGTCTATGGGGCTTGCGGTAAGAGTGCGGCAGGTGCGGCAAGTGCGGTTTCGGCACTTGCGGCAGGTGTGGCCGCGAAAAAAAACGCTGCTGTATCTGGCTCATTATGGGAGGCGGCAGTAAAGCGGGTCACAGGATGAAGGCATTAAAACTCGCCTCTGAGTTTAAAAAAAAGCACACAGGGCAGGAAATTTCTATAAATCTTATCCACTTTGCTGGAACTTTAAAACACTATGTTTTGGACACAGTGAAAATATACAGCATTAAAAACTCCTAGTGGCCACACAGCTTAAAAGGTGCTTTATGTTTATATGATCTACATACAGTGCTCATATCTGCAGGATCCGGAACAATAAACTATACGACCCAGCTACATGGCGTAAGTCGGGGAGGAACAGATTATTGGTGCAACCTTAGGGGACCCATTTCGCACAGGGACCTAAGTGGTTAGGGGGCCCATTTCGCACAGGGGCCCGAGAGGTTAGAGGGCTCATGACAACCTCCAAAGCAGGTGGAATTGAGCATTTTGATGAGCTCTTGAGCTGCAAAGGGCCCATATATAGTTCTTGCACATGGGCCCTTTTCTGCCTGTGGCCACCAGTGCTTTAAGTGATATATAAACTCTAGAGGTAGGGTATGTACACACTGAGTTTCTGCTGTGAAAGCCAAAATTGTTGGCAGCAAAATCGCTGCATAAAATATGCATGCATCTTTTTAACTTGCGTTTTTTTTCGACAAATTTGAAAGGGTGAAAAATGATGCAGAAATGCAGGAAGAATTGGCACGCTGCAGATTTGAACAAAAAAAAACAAAACGCTTTGATGGTTCAAATTTGCAAGGAAAAAATAAGCAAAGTGGAACAAGTCTTTAAGTTGGACTTGACAGAGTAATGTGAGAAGTGATAGCACAGGGAACGATATCTACTAAACACCATATCCAGTATGCCTGTCTGTAAGTTTGTGCCAAAAACAGCGTCACCTATAGAACATTGTATAAATTACAGTTAAACTGGTATATTAAAGTTAAACTGGAATGTGAGGAAGCCCATAAGTTTGGTTGATCAGTCAAAGAAAACAGCACCACCTATAGGACATCTGTGACGGTGGGGTCCCCATGTCATCCGGGACACTGACCACAGCACAGTCATTCATTATCGCCTGGGTCCACTCCATCATACTCTTGGGGCGGACCTGTGGTGCCCCTGCGGTCTGGTTGCCACAATGGTATTTAAGGTCATCGGTACTAATGCAACATCTGAGGAGAATTGAAGTATCCTATGCTGAACTCCCGAAGCATTCACACACTGCCTGAACTCTAACCAGAGGGCTGGGCACAAGAAGACCTGTTTGAGGCTGTGACAGACTCTGGTTGGAGGGAGGAGTTAACAGTATTGGGTAGTAGGGAGGGGTGGCAACAGGAGTTAGTTGAAGAGTCAGTGTTGAGCCGTGAAACCGACAAGATGTGAAGCTACAAGCAGCATGCCAGGTCCTGGGTGGCCAGGGATTTCAGATCTTGGCCACAGAAACTGGAGGCTACTGGACTTCAGGCACAGCAACTAAGAAAGGATGACAGAGCTGGGTGGGTACAGCTGCTCATAGGGTACATATTGCCTGCCTGGCCTGGAAGTCAGCCACAAGGGAACTAAAGAGGAACAGTAAAGCTACAGGCACCTACAATCTCATCCCTAGGAGAAGTCAGCTGGTAGGCCAAATACCCATCTGTCAGAGCGGTTCCTAGTTCTCCTCAGACTGGCCAGACTCAAACACCAGGCGAATCAGTAACCTGGACTCACTGCCGAGTTGGATTGCAAAGTAAAAGGTAAAGAACTAAGAGACTGTCTCCGTGCATTCTTCCTGTTGCATCCCTGAACCTCTGCATTTTTCACTGCTACCATCATCTCCAGTATAACCTCTCATCATCACCACCTTCATCACACTACACCCCAGGGGTCTGCCCTGGTTGAGGAGGATATAACACCTGGCTACTACAACACCTATTCCCTAGCAGTACTTATATGCAGCACTGGTCATCTCTGGCTAGACACCTCAGCTGGTGTCATGAACTTTATAAACTTTCATAACCTGTAAATACCCGTTTTTCATGTGAGCATCGCCACCATAAACATTATACCCCTGGCCCAGCTAACTGAGTACCCTGGCCCTTCCGACTGTCACAGACCCATCCTGATGCTGCACTTCCTCCCATTTGCATTCCACTCTGGAATGCAGGCTGGTGCCGTGGCTCCTCAACGTACAGGGGGAAAGAGACAGCGTACAATAGAGGGACAGAGAGTGCACAGGGGAAATGGCGAGCCAAGGCCTCCCGTGCAGCAGCGCCTGCCAAGCCATGACCACCCCGTGCAGCAGATTATTATTATTATTATTTATTTATATAGTGCCATTACATTCTATGGTGCTTTACATATGGAAAGGGCAGACAAGGACAAGTACAATCTATGTGGACAATAAAGTCAAATGGGTACAGGAGGGGAGAGGAACCTGTCCACGAGGGCTCACAGTAGGAGGGGGTAGTGCCGGTCGTGTGACGGTGTGGTGGACCAGGTCTCACTGCAGGTTGTAGGATTGACTGAAAAGGTGGGTCTTCAGGTTTCTTTTGAAGGTTCCCAGGGTAGGTGAGTGTCTGATGTGTTGGGGCAGAGCGTTCCAGAGTAAAGCAGATGCACGGGAGAAATCCTGCACGCGGTTGTGAGAAGAGGAGATGAGAGGGGAGTAGAGGAGGAGCTCTTGGGAGGATCACAGGTTGTGTGATGGTAGGTATCGGGAGACCATGTAGAGATGTATGGAGGGGACAGGTTGTGGATGGCTTTGTATGTCATCTTAACGCTTTAAACTGGGTTCTCTAAGGAGTGGGGAGCCAGTGAAGGGCTTGGCAGAGGGGGGAGACAGGGGAGTAGCGGGAAGACAAGTGGATAAGTCGGGCAGCGGAGTTTAGGATAGATTAGAGAGGTGCAAGGGGGTAGCGGGGAGACCGGTAAGCAGGAGGTTGCAGTAGAAAAGGCGGGAGATGATGAAAGCATGAATAACTGTTTTGGCAGTGTTGTGGTTGAGGAAAGCACGAATCCTGGAAATGTTTTTGAGCTGAAGTCAGCAGGAGGTGGCGAGGGCCTGGATGTGGGGCTTAAAGGAGAGGGAAGAGTCGAGGATTACCCCAAGGCACTTGCCATGGGGGAGTGGGGAGAGTGAGCAGTTGTTGACAAGGATGGATAGGTCGGGTAGTGGGGGAGAGCGGCTTGGGGGGAAGACGATGAACTCAGTTTTGTCCATGTTCAACTTAAGGAAGCAACCAGAGAAGGAGGAGATGGTGAACAGGCATTCTGGAATTTTGGATAGTAGAGAGGTGATGTCGGCGACAGACAGGTAGATCTAGGTGTCATCGGCATAGAGGTGGTACTGGAGGCCATGGGACTCAATGAGTTGCCCTAGGCTGAGAGTGTAGATGGAGAAGAGTAGTGGTCCCAGATCCGAGCCTTGGGGGACACCAACAGATAGGGGGTAGGGTGAAGAGGAAGTGTGGGAGTGGGTGACGCTGAAAGTCCAGTCCGTTAGGCAAGAGGGGATCCAGGAGAGGGCTAGGTCAGTGATGACAAGATATTCCAGGATCTGAAGGAGAAGGGAATGGTTAACAGTGTCGAAGGTGGCAGATAGGTCGAGGAGGAGGAGAGTGGAGTAGTGTCTTGTCAGTCAGTAGGTCATTGGTGACTTTGGTTAGGGCAGTTTTGGTGGAGTGGTGGGATCAGAAACCGGATTGTAGGTGGTAGAAAAGGGAACAGGAGGAGAGGTGGGACGACAGTTCTGAATGGATGTGCTTTTCAAGT
The DNA here is from genome assembly GCA_033576535.1 of Allobates femoralis. Lineage (NCBI taxonomy): Eukaryota > Metazoa > Chordata > Amphibia > Anura > Aromobatidae > Allobates > Allobates femoralis. Next base: position 690,517,790 of record JARQOC010000002.1, on the reverse strand, counting down.
AATTTTGAGGCAAAGGGGAGAAGAGTTACGGGGCGGTAGTTAAGAAAATATGTTGGGTCGTGGAAGAGTTTTTTGAGGATGGGTGTGATCAAGGCGTGTTTGAAGGCTGAGCGGAAGACACCAGTGGTAAGTGATAAGCTGAAGAGATGGGTTAGGGTTGGGATGAAGACAGGTGACGTTGGGAATGAGGTGGGATGGGAGCAGGACGTGGGCGCTGGTGGTAAGGTGTGACTTTGACAGAAGGGAGGAGAGCTGATCTTCAGTTACGGGGGGAAGCAGCTGATGGAAGGAGAGGGCAGTGTAGGTGCGGGGGGAGTTGTGGGAACAGTGGGTCAAAGCGGTCTCTGATTTTATTGTTCTTCTGCTTGAAGAAGGAGGCAAAGTCTTCAGCAGAGATAAGGGGAGAGGGAGGAGTAGCGGGCGGACAGAGTAAGGAATTGAAAGTTTTAAAAAGCTGTTTGGGATTGTGGGACAGGGAGGTTATTAGGGATGAGAAGAAGGCTTGTTTGGCTCCCCCACCCTCCTCGGCTGCGCTGTGATTAGTAGCGGGATTAGTTGGATAATATATAATCACATACATTCTAGAATCACCTGATGAGATAGAATCAGACCCCCATCTAGCCTTTCAATAAATACATTACATGGGACAATACATCTTACTCATATATTTTATGGAAAGGCAGATACCTATTCCTTAAAATAGTCAAGAATATATATCTACCATCATACATTGTAAATTTAGTTTCTAATACTCTGCATTTTTACTGTGGGTGGAGATGAGCAAGTAAATCTTCATTTCAGGACATTATGACTTACAAAGCTGTAGTAAAAACCTGTATAAGACATACAGCCCAGTTATAAAGAAAAAATATTAACAAGTCAATGACGTGGCAATGTTATAGTATGGTTTAATTGTCATTAGAGTCACAATTTACCTTCTGCATTCAGATGTGCGGTTTCAAGGGGACCAAGAAACGCATATCTCATCCCAAGACCTTCAGACATGACAGTGTCCACATCTCTCGGTGATATCACGCCATCCTAACAGCAACCAAAGAAGGAGAACCTGTTAATTTTTAGCTGTTGGAATTTTTTTAAAAAAAACCTATGTTCATTCAGTGGGTTTCTGCTGCTGTTTTTTTTTTGCAGAGTTTTTCCATGAGTTTTATGAAAAAGCTGCTTTTTACAGAACCAGCAAAACCTATGAGATTCCAGAAATCTCATACACACACACTTGCTTATTTTGTCCTGATTGAAATGGAAAACTAGCGCATTTTTTAAAGAAGCAACATGTCAACTCTTTCAGCATTTTTGCAGTGTTTTTTCACCCATAGAAAGCAATGAGAAAGTGCAAAATGCTGTAAAAAACAGAGCAAAACGTGCTTTTTGGAAGCAGCAGTTTTACTGCCAAGAGCGCAGATTTAGCTGCAGCAAAAAACAACATATGAACAAAGCCTTACAGTGGTTTGCATTTATTTCTTATTTCCTATTATGTAAACAGATAGCATTAATGTATCCTGTGGCGCTGTACAGGGGTGAATCTAAATGGTGATTCCCCCACCCACCCCCAACACATGGATGTCAGCACCATCACATGCATATACAAGAACCACACAAAAGAATCCAAAACAAGGATCATTAATGGTAATGACAGTTTGGCTCAAGCATACAGACACATAATGACGACTCTCAGAGCTGTGGTCCTGTAGGCAGACACAGTCCTGCATTCTTATAGCACAAGTGGCAGCACCGAATTATCTCTGTCACATGTCTACAAAACTCTGGGCAGCTCCAATGTGGCCGTTGCCTGGCACTAACTAGTCAGACATGTCACCATGCAGCACCGTTCACAGACCACATGCACCAACCTGCAGTGTGATCATCAACAAGCCGCCACTGCACTATGCTGGTAAAATGGCGTGTCTTCTCCAATAGACCACGCCTCCTCCCGAAATGCTTAGCCAATTACAAGCACCTCACATGGGGCTATCCGGAGCAAATAGCAGGGGCCATCCAATTGGGATAAGTGAGGGATGTGGATGTGGGAAGGTGGACGAGCGCCACTGACCAACCGCCGCTTGGGAGACACATGGCTGGATGCCTGTATGTACCAAGGGGCGGTATTGGACGTGATGTGTAAGTTATGACCAATAAGTCCTGCAGCAGAGGCGTATGTGAAAGGGACAATGTATCCTGCACCAAGGGTATACATAGAAATCATGGGGCCCCATAGCAGAAGTACTAATTGGGGCTCCCTCAAAAAAAGAGTATATCTGGCTGGGTCACATAGATAGATACATACCTCATAACGTTTCAGCTCTTACAAAGTAATTTTGCTCCTATTGAAGCCCTAGATTCCCCTTTCATTGCCCCCATAATGTGTGATGCCAACAAAAGTGCCCCACAAACTGTATGATCCCCCCACAGTGAATTCCTCCACTGTCCCCTCCACAAACAGTATGATGACCCTACTGTATCCCCCTCAACTATCCTGGCACAGTATGATCCCCAACTATGACCACCTACACAGTCCTCCATGTAGTATAATGGACCTACATAAAGTATAATGTCCCCTACACCACTTCACACTGTATAATGACCCCTAACAGAGCCCTCAAATTGCCCTCCATAAAGTATAAAGGCTCCCTCATAGCCCTCAAAGTACTATCATGCCCCCACAGAGACCTCCAAATATTATAATGGGTTTCATATAGTATAATTGGCTCCAAATAGTCATCCATATATTATAATGCACCCCCATAGTCCTCTATATAATGTCATGCACCTCTACAGTCCCCCATGTAGAATGCACCCCCACAGTTCTCCATATAGAATAATGTACCACTACAGTTCTCCATATAGTATATTGCACTCCCAAATTCCTCCATATAATATTATGCACCTCCTATAGTCCTCCATATAGTTTAAAGCACCCCTACATTCCTTCATATAGAATACTGAACCCCCACAGTCCTCCATATAGAATAATGCACCCCCACAGTCCTCCATGTAGAATAATGCACCCCCATAGTCCTCCATACACAATAATGCACCCCCAAAGTCCTCCATATAGTACAATGCACCCCCATCCTCTCCATATAGTATACTACACCTCCACAGTACTCCATGTAGAATAATGCACCCCCATAGTCCTCCATATATAATAATGCACCACCAAAGTCCTCCATATAGTATATTGCACCCCCACAGTCCTCAATATAAAATAATGCCCTCCCAAAGTTCTCCATATAGTATATTAGACCCCAAAAGTCTGCCATATAGTAGAATATACCCCCGTAGTCCTTCATATAGTATAATGCACCCCCAATCTCCTCCATATAGTATAATGCACCCCAAAAGTCCTCAATATAGTATAATTGGCCCCCATAGTCCTCCATATAGTATATTGCACCCCCAAAGTCCTTTATATAGTATAATGCACCCCATAGTCCTCCATATTGTATAATTTATCCCTAAACTCCTCCATATACAGGGAGGGACATTTATATGGATGCACCTAAATAAAATGGGAATGGTAGGTGATCTCAACTTCCTGTTTGTGGCACATTAGTATATGGGAGGGGGAAAACTTTTAAAGATGGGTGGTGACCATGGCGGCCATTTTGGGAAGAGGGTCATGGGACACATCAAATGTATTGAGAATTTCATAAGAAAAACAATGGTGTGCTTGGTTTTAACATAACTTTATTCTTTCAGGAGATATTTACAAGTTTATGACCACTTATAAAATGTGTTCAAAGTGATGCCCATTGTGTTGGATTGTCAATGCAACCCTCTTCTTCCAGTATTGACACACTGAGAGCAACACCCAGTGGTGTAACCAAAGTCTGGCGGGCCCTGGTGCGAAATTTAGATCTGCCCCTTCCCTTTGCGCGCGCACACATTGGTCAGATGAATGGGCTTCATGTAACATTCTACATCCTCTAAAGATTCACAAATTGACCCCTTTGCCCCTTTATTATGCATTAATGTCCCTCCTCATGTTATATATGGTCCTCCTCCTGGAATATGGCCCTTATCGTGGTATATATATTCCCCATCCTGGTTTATATGGTCTTCCTCCTCCTACCACCATAGTGCAATTATTATAATGAATCCACATACTGTATTTCTCGATATATTACAATGTACCCCCATAGTCCTCTATGTATTATAATGCATCCCATGCACCTAGGAATTCACTATGTTGAGCGCTTTAGCCGGCTGCCCGCAGTGTTTTCTTGGACTGGTCTCTCTGAGATCAGTGATTGCTTCGTGATGTTGGTCTACTAGACATTGCTCCCACCTAGCCAGAATCCTTCTCCACACTGATGAGGGGCAACACCCCGAAACAGCTGTCTGTGGATGGATACCTGGCCTTGGTATTCCCTTGTCATATCTTTAAACGCGTAAAGAGCTGGATATTGACTGAAAGGGCCACTTAATATGGTGGTCTCCTCAAGGAGCCACCCTATGGCAAGGTCCTGCTCTGGAGGGATATCTGGCTAGTCTTGTGTTTGAGACTTCTAAACGAGGCTCCACAGACTCTATTTGCATATATAGTGAGTGCACTATGGACAGAGGAGTATGGGGGGGGGAGGGAGGTTCATATATAAGTCTGCATATATAATACTGCATTGTATGGAGAGATATGAGGCTGCATATACAGTATAATACTGCACTATATGGGGAGATATAAGGCTGCATATATAATACTGCACTATATGGAGAGATATGAGGCTGCATATATAATACTGCGCTATATGGAAAGTTATGAGCCTGCACTATATGGTAGGTTTTGAGGCTGCATCATATGGAGAGTTTAGAGGCTGCAATATATGGAGATTTTTGAGGCTGTATTATACTATATGGAGAGTATTGAGGCTGCACTATATGGAGGGCTATGAGGTTGCATTATGCTTTATGGAAAGGCTGTCAGGCTGTATTATACTATATGGAGAGGCTATGAGGCTGTATTATACTATATGGAGAGGCTATGAGGCTGTATTATACTATATGGAGAGTCTATGAGGCTGCATTATACTATATGGAGAAGCTATGAGGCTGTATTATACTATATGGAGAGGCTATGAGGCTGCATTATACTATATGGAGAGGATATGAGGCTGTATTATGCAATAAGGAGGGCTATGAGGCTGCATTATGATATATAGAGGGATGTGAGGCTGCATTATATTATATGGAGGATAATGGGGGTTTATTATAATAATTGAATGACTATGGGGGCTACCTTATGAATGGAGGAATATGGAGGTACATTGTAATATATGGTGAAATATGGGTATGCATTGTAATAAGTAGACGACTATGGTGGTGGGAGGGGGAGGACCATATAACCCAGGATTGGGGACATATATACCTCGATAAGGGCCATATTCCAGAAGGAGGACCATATATAACATGATGAGGGACATTGTTGCATAATGAAGGAGGAGAGGGGTCAATTTGTGAGTCTTTAGAGGATATAGAACGTTACATGAGGCCCATTCATCTGACCAACGTGTGCGTGTGCATGAGGGCAGGAGCCGAGGTCTAAATTTTGCACCAGGGCCCACCAGACACTGGTTACCCCACTGGGTATCGGCCTGCGTTCCCACTGTGGAACGCATAAAGCAGGAAGTGGGAGGAGGCGGCACAGTGAAATGCAGGCCAGGAAGCTGGCAGGTCAGAGGAGAGGAAGTGAGGGGCGGGAGCAGCAGTGGGAAGTAGGAGGCTTCCATCCCCTTCTCTCCCTGACACACGGGCCCTATAGCAGCCAGTGCTGCCGAGCTGTTACTTGGATGCGTGTCCTCAGGGACGCACATCCATGTGAAGCAGGAGCTGCGATTGGCAGGCGCAGGGGGCTGCTGGAGGCGTGGGCCCCTTACAGGTCCAGGCCCCATCGCAGCCACGACCCCTGTGACTGCGATCGTTACGCCACTGGGAACACCGCAGAAGAAATGCTAGCACAGGCTTCCAGTATCCGTTGTTTCAGATACTGCACATCTCGCATCTTCACAGCATAGACAATTGCCTTCAGATGAGTGATGAGGCAAACTTTTTTGTGAATGGTGAAGTTAACAAGCAAAACCACCGCTATTAGTCTGATACTAACCCACAGTGGATAGATCCCTTCAAGACTGTTGGAACACAAAAATTGATGGTATGGTGTGGTATATGGGTTACAAAGATAGAGGGGCCATTCTTCATCAATATAAACCTCAATGCCACTGGATATCTGAAATTGCTACATGATTCCCATCTGAAATTGCTATAACCATTCCCATTTTATTTAGGTGCATCCATATAAATGGCCCACGCTGTAGTATAATGCACCCCATAGCCCTCCATATATACTAGTATAATGCACCCCAAACTCCTCCATATAGTATAATACACCCCCAAACTCAATAGTATAATACAACCCCAAAGTTCTCCTATATTATTATGCACATCACATAGTGCTTAAGGCTGGCTTCACACTACGTTTTTTACTAACCTGTTCTGTTCGTTTTTGAAACAAAGAGAACAGGGTTGTTTTTGGCCCCCATACATCCATATGGCACCGGATTGGTCCTATTTGGCCATCTGGTTTATGTGAATCCGATGCAGGATTCGTTTCTGTCCTGTTTTTCACCGGTCCCAAAAATGAGGCCTGCAGCGTTTTTGTGCTCCGGTGACAAAACAGGGCAAAAACGAATCCTGTCCTGTCCAGCACACTTATCATGGGGGCCTATGGCACCGGATCCAGAAAACAACAGAATAGTTTTACAGATCTGGTGCCAGGGTACAGAGCATGCGCAGAACAGGTGCGCTGCTCTGTACCCATAGTAAATCTGCGTAATATCACTTTAGCAGTATATCTATATATACTGCTAAAGTGATATTAAATAAAGGAATGGTTAAAAATATAAAATAATAAATACCGTATATACTCGTGTATAAGCCGACCCGTGTATAAGCCGACCCCCCTACTTTTGCCCCCAAAAACTGGGAAAACTTATTGACTCGCGTATAAGCCGAGGGTGGACTCCAGCACAGGTATACAACCCCCAGCAGTGAGGTATACAGCAGCCTCCCCAGTGGTAGTATACAGCAGCAGCCCCAGTGGTAGTATACAGCAGCCCCAGAGGTATATGCAGCCCCATAGGTATATGCAGCCCCAGAGGTATATGCAGCCCCATATGCAGCCCCAGAGGTATATGCAGTCCCATATGCAGCCCCAGAGGTATATGCAGCCCCAGAGGTATATGCAGCCCCAGAGGTATATGCAGCCCCAGAGGTATATGCAGGCCCAGAGGTATATACAGCCCCAGAGGTATATACAGCCCCAGAGGTATATGCAGCCCCAGAGGTATATGCAGCCCCAGAGGTATATGCAGCCCCATATGCAGCCCCATATGCAGCCCCAGAGGTATATACAGCAGCCCTTAGGTAGTATACAGCAGCAGCAGCCCCAGGGCTGTATACAGCCGCAGCCCCGGGGCTGTATACAGCCGCAGCCCCGGAGGTATACAGGCCCCCCATCAAGTTCCAGGGCCCCCCCCCTTGCGCGCCAGCCTGTAAAGTAAAATCATACTTACCAGTGTCCTGTCGCGCCGTCCGCAGCTGCCGACACGCGATCCCGGGCTTCAATCCGCGTCTTCCGGCTTCCGACTTCCTGTGGTCGCGGGCAATGACGTCATTGCCCGCGACTACAGGAAATGCGGAAGACGCGGAATGAAGCCGGGGATCGCGTGTCGGCAGCTGCGGACGGCGCGACAGGACACTGGTAACTATGATTTTACTTTACAGGCTGGCGCGCAAGGGGGGGGGGGGCCCTGGAACTTGATGGGGGGCCTGTATACCTCCGGGGCTGCTGCGGTATTTTTTATATACACGCGTATAAGCCGAGGGGGGACTTTTCAGCCCAAATTTTGGGCTGAAAAACTCGGCTTATACGCGAGTATATACGGTACTCACCTTCCGGCGACCACGAGTGTCCCACGCTGAATCTCCTGACCATTCAAGCACCTTGCATGATGTCACTGGGAGGGAGGGGCAACTCGATCACATGACCACATCAGCATGGGTTTAAATTGGTGCTGATGTGGTCATGTGATCAGGTTGCCCCGCCCCTCCCAGTGACATCATGCAAGGTCCTCAAATGCCTGGAGATTTAGCGTGGGACACTCAGAAGTCGTCGGAAGGTGAGAATGTATGATTTTTTATTTTTAATCATACCTTTATTTAATATCATTTTAGCAGTGTATATAGATATACACTGCTAAAATGATATTAGACAGCGCTGACAGCACATGTCACACAGCGCTGACAGCGGCTCTGCTCCCCACTGCTCTTTCTGTGTCCGGATACCGGACCGGACACAGAAATAGCATCTGAAGGTGCCAGTCCGGTGCTGTCCATTCCTGTTCGTTTGGATCCTGCAAAAACCAGGATCCAAACGAACAGGACAAAAAAGTAGTCTGAAGCCAGCCTAATAGTATCCCACCACTGTACTCACTATACAAAAAGTAAATACCTCTCTCCTCAGTCCTCACTGGCTGCTCCGGAATCCACTCCTCAGCATGTGTCCCACAATCTGCACAGCTCTGGATTGCGGGGCGCTCAGTGATAACATCATTGCTCCCCACAGTGCTGAGCTGCAGTGACTCAGAGTGTCCGGGACCCTGGAAAATGAGGTCGGCAGTGGCGGCAGGGACTAAAGAAGCGGAAGCGGCAGCTGCGGGGGCCGCGCTACCACCGGGCACCCCCGCGGATGAAGTCCTTTGTATATCAGCAGGTGGCATGCTGCCTGAGGCAGACAGCTCAGGTCGCCTCATGGTAGGTGCACCCCTGGCGCTGTAGACCAAATATTCACTCATGACAGTCCCATGGTTGCTCATACTTCAGTCTCCTATTTTAGGCATGCATACTCACTAGGAAAAAATTAAATTGAAGATAAATAGTTTGGGGGAATTTATCAAGATTGGAGTCTTACACATCAGGGTTGATTCAGAGCCTGCTGGAGAAAGATGCACCAAAATTTATTGGAGTATGATTGGGCTGTCTGAGCGCCACAATACGATAGTTGAGATGATGAAAATTTCCATAATCATTTTATTATCCATTTCATATCTACTTACATAAAAGCTTTAGTCTGTCAGTAAGTTTGTCCCTGAAATAGCTCCACCTAGAGGACACTGGGGTGGTGCAGAAAGCTTGGACCTCCCCACGTTGAGGATTCCAGTCCCCAGCTGCCTAGTTGTACCTGGCTGGAAACTCAAAAATAGGGTGAAGGCATGGGTTGTTTTTAATTTTTTCATGAAATAATTTAAAAAAAAAAGGCTTCCCTATATTATTGGTTTCCAGCCAGGTAAAACTAGGCAGCTGGGGGTAGGGGGCTGCCCGTACCTGCCTGCTGTGCTTGGTTGCCATCCAAAAGTATGGCGAAGCCCTATGTAGTATTTTTTTCTTTTTAATTTAAAGAAATAATTTTAAAAAAATTATTTTTGATCACCAGCCAGGTAAAACTAGGCAGCTGGGGGTGGGTGGCAGCCTGCACCTGCCTGCTGTACCTGGGCTAGTGACCAAAAATACAGCAGAGCCCCACGTCACATTACAATATCTTGAAACCCTTTTTATCCCAGCTTAAGCCAGTTAAGCCAGCTTTATTCACCGTGACAACAACGAACAATTGTTTAAAAAAAACTGCATCAAAATCTGCGGCAAACACACAGCAAAAATGCACTATTAGCACAGCTGTTTTTCTGCTGTGTTTTTATTCTGTGGACCGTGCAGATTTCTGGAAGTACATTATCTGCAACACTGTTTTCTAGTCGGCATATAGATTTACAGATGTGAGTTTTGATAACATTGATAACTAACTCTAGACAAGTAGATACTATAACACTTCCTACAATGACACATAGAACAATAGTGGCTGGGATTTCCTGTTTTATCAGTCTCTTCCTTGGATCATTTAGTTTTGCGTAATTCAGTTATTTTATGCACAAGCTTCCGATACATCACAATGAAAACTTCCTCATTGCAACTTGTTGAAGATTGATAAATTTTACCTTTGATAAGTACAAACATAATACAGACTGGATAAGATATGCTGGGCAAGTATTGAGACACTTATGTGGCGCCCCGCAACGAGTGCGTCAGAGGAGGGTATTGCATCCCTGACTGAAGATGCAATATTCTCCGTCTCAGTAATGACATGGTTAAAACTTCAGAGCTCCATACCCTACATGCACCACTAGTATAGGGGCAAATGAGGTCCTGGTGGGCGGAGTGTAGGAGTAGAGTGTGTGGGAACTTAGGAGAGGAGAGAAGAAGGAGGAGAAGCTGGGAGGAATGTAGGAGAAGTGGGCTCTGCACAGTTCAGTGCAGCCCAGAAGACCACCTACCAGTTGGCGCCATTACTCGGTGCCTTAAACTGGAACCTAGGCGACTACCAAAACAGGTCAAAATACACCCGCGCCCACCAACCACCGGATCATTGGTTCCGAGGCAAGCAAGTCGTTCACCGCAGCTCCGCAAACCAGAAGTGAAGGAACTGCTTCTTAGGAGCACCTCACTGCAGCCGCGACTAGAGCCGTCTTGCCAGCGGAGTACCCACCATAAGGAATCAGGCTCCCCTCACACCGGGTCGTATACACCGGCAGGGAAATTGAAGTAGCCCCTTGTCCCCGAACTGGCGCACTAAGGTGACATCGGCAAAGATAGAAACGGTTAAGAAAGGAGGAACACCGCGGAGCTCTGAAACAACACCGGTCATTGCTGGGACCGCCCGGTCCGTTACCCGTTGACTGTATACCCTGTATCATCTTGCCGGTTACAGTAAAAGTCCCGTTATAGAGAACACTGGTGTCTGTGCTTCTTCAGAACTGTTCAACTCCGCATGCTAAGAATAACAAAGCTGCCGTACAACATCAGATGCAGCTCCTGGCCCCGGGGATTCCCGCTCGTCCTGTGGGGAGCATCCCATCTTGCTGCCGTACATTCCCCGGAGGCCCAAGCAGCGCCGGTGAAATCACCGGAATTCCCGCAGGTGGCGTCTGGACAATAACGAATTAACCCTTAACCGTTCAGCCAACGCCTTTTGATCTGGACCACCGGGCCCCACAGCTCCGGGCGCGGAACCGTGACAGGGAGAAGCAAACGCCCGAGACGTGAAGACCCGGCCACGGTGAGTCACTTACACATAAGGGTACCGTCACACTTGGCGACGCACCAGCGATACCGACAACGATACGATCTGGTAGGGATCGCTGGTGCATCACTATGTGGTCGCTGGTGAGATATCAAACAGTCAGATCTCACCAGCGACGTAGCAACAATCCGGAATGATACGGAGGTCGTTGAGACCCTGTTTCTCAGACCTGTAGTATTGAGGTCGTTGGTCGTTGTCCCTGTCAAACACAACTGATGCATGCTGCCCAGCAGGACCCCAACGATCAAAAAATGGTCCAGGCGACTCTGACACGACCAGAGTCAAACATAGTGAGATCGCTGGCGAGGTCGCTGTTGCGTCACCAAACTTGTGACTCAGCAACGATCTCACTAGTGATCTCGCTTAGTGTGACGTGGGCTTTACACCTTTTGTGATATCCTGTTCTTAATCTTTAGGTATTAAAGAGAATCTATCACCAGGTGTTTGCCACTTAATCTGAGAGCAGAATACGTAGTGTAGGGGTAGAGACCCTGACCCCAGTGATGTGTCACTTACCTGTTCGCTTGTTGTATTTTTCATACAAATCACTATTTTATCAGCAGGAGATTATCACTAAAGGACTAGTAAACTTGCTGCCATGTAGCCCTCCATATTCATGAGCTCTGTATAACCCCACCCCCACCACTGATTGACTGCTTTCTGCGTAAACTTTGCATAGGCAGAAAACTGCCACTCAGTGGTGGGGGGCAGAGTTATACAGAGCTCATCATTTTGAGAATTACTAGATGTGCAGAAGAGAAAAAAGTAATTTATTTAAAAATAAAATACAGCACCCTGGCAATTAAGTGATACATCAATCGAATCAAGGTATCTCCCCCGACATCATTCTGCTCCCACCTGATGACAGATTCCTTATAACAATTTTTTCAGGAACCACATCATATTTGAAGTGACTTTGAGGGGCTGATGTGACAGAAAACACCCAAAATTGACAGCATTCCAAAAACTGCACCCCTCACACTGCCTGAAACCACAGTATTAACCCTTCAGGTGCCTCACAAATGAAAATTTTCATTTTTCTGACAAAATATTACTTTAACCCCAAAATTTGCATTTTCACAAGGGTAACAGGAGAAAATGGACCATACAATGTATTGTTAAATTTTTCCTGAATACAGGTATATCTCATTTATGGTGTAAAACTACTGTTTGGGCACACGGCAGGGCTCAGAAGGGAAGGAGCACCATTTGTGTTTTAGAGCACAATATTGGTTGGAACACATAACGGATGCCATGGAGCACTTGCAGAGCCCCTAATGTTCCTAAACAGTGGAAACTCCTCATTAGTGACCTCATTTTGGAAACTCACACCCCTCAAGGTATTTGTCTAGAAGTGTGGTGAACACCTTTAACCCACAGGTGCGTCACAGAATATTATAATGTTGAGCCGGGAAAATGAAAAAAGAGAGGTGGGAGAAGGAGCCCATTCCCTCTTACAAACGGCTATATGTCGCTATTGCTATTGATCATGTAGAAGATAGCATAGGGATAGCATCATCGGGACCTGAGACAATTGGGTTCCAATAATGTCAGCGGCCATAACTAGCATTCTGTACTGGAATCCCGATGACTGCAGGACTCAGGGGTACCCATTACCAGCAAGACTGTAAACAAATGTCAGCGCTGCACAAAATCCAGCAAGTAGTAGAGTTTATTTACCATTGGCGGTCAGGAAGTGGTTAAAGTCAACTTTAAAATTAACTTTGTTTGTAGGAAAACCCCTTTAAGTGGTTAATATAGAGTTGGCTCTCTCATGTGAAACTAAAACTGTTTTCACTCTTCTGGCATGGCTGTTTGATGACAGGTTCGGGTTCTTAATCCCATTCTAGTTTATCCTAAAAGTCAGGTTTTCCCAACCAAACTCACCCAACCATGCCTTTAGAGGGGGCCACTACTTTTTATTGATGGTGTATCCTTAGCATAGGCCATCAATAACTGATCAGTGAGAGTGTGACATCCGGTACCCCCATCAGCAGTTACTGGCATCGTCGGTGGTCAGTGGTCCTCATATACTGTCGGGAACACTGTAGCACTGGGATGGATTTCTATAGTTGCTGATGCTAGATACTGCAGATTCACCCCTATTCAAATAAAACTGCCAAAGAAGCATGATTTGTCAGTCCACATAAGGGCCCTTTCACACCAGCGGTTTTTGAAATTTGCGGCAGATGCGGTGAAAAAAACGCATCTGCCGCAATTACCGCATACCGGCTGCACTTGCGGCGCAGTTGCGGTAAACGCCATGCAAAGTATAGGCGTACTTGCGGCAGGTGCGGCAAGTGCGGTTTTGCACTTGCGGCAGGTGCGGCCGCGAAAAAAACCGCGGCTGACCGAAACTGCACTTGCGACACCTACCGCACCCTTACCGCAAGACACATAGACATTGCATGGGGCTTGCCGCAAGTGTGGCGGTTATGCGTTAATCGCGGCAGATGCGGTTTTTTCACCGCATCTGCCGCGATTTTAAAAAAATGCTGATGTGAAAGGGGCCTTACACAGTGGCATAACTTGAGCTCATTGGCCCCGATGCAAATGCTCCAATGCGGCCTCCAATTATTGCAAATCTTTAATAGCAATAGTCTTTCTATAGACCAAAGAGACTTTTGAGGCCCCCCTATGCTCCAGAGCCCGGATGTGATTGTGGGGAGGGATTTACCTCAGTATTTGGTAAGTTTTTACCTCTGTAGTTGGTGAATTTTTTTTTATCTCAGGATTTGGCAAAATTCTTACCTCGGTATATGGTGAGTTTTTTTTACCTCAGTATCTGGTGAGTTTTTTACCTCAGTATATGGTGAGTTTTATACCTCAGTATTTGGTGAGTTTTATACCTCAGTATTTGGTGAGTTTTTACCTCAGTATCTGGTGAGTTTTTTACCTCAGTATCTGGTGAGTTTTTTACCTCAGTATATGGTGAGTTTTATACCTCAGTATTTGGTGAGTTTTATACCTCAGTATTTGGTGAGTTTTTACCTCAGTATCTGGTGAGTTTTTTACCTCAGTGTGTGGTGAGTTTTTTACCTCAGTATATGGTGAATTTTTTACCTCAGTATATGGAGGATTTTTTACCTCAGTATCTGGTGAGTTTTATACCTCAGTATTTGGTGAGTTTTATACCTCAGTATTTGGTGAGTTTTTTACCTCAGTATCTGGTGAGTTTTTTACTTCAGTATCTGGTGAGTTTTTTACCTCAGTATCTGGTGAGTTTTATACCTCAGTATTTGATACGTTTTTTACCTCTGCAGTTGGTGAGTTTTTTACCTCAGTAGTTGGTGTTTTTTTTTTTTTATCTCAGTGTTAGGCAAGATTTTTACCTCAGTATTTGGTGTTTTTTACCTCAGTATATGGTGAGTTTTTTACCTCAGTATTTGTAGCAAAAAAAAAAACAGGAATGGGAGAATCAGAGGAAGAGTATGATAGAAACATGTCACCACTTCTGTATTTATCAGCCATTCCTGGTTTTAGCTACAAATACTGAGGTAAAAATCTCACCAAATACTCAATGTGTGAACATGGACTTGGAGTATAAAAGTCTTTCCAAGGCTAGCTTCACACCATGGTTTTTGTGCATCAGGTTCTATCTGGTTTGAATCGGACAGAACCTGATCCGGTTTGCCTCCCATGTATCCCTATGGTGCCGAATTGGTCCAATTTGGCCATGCGGTTTTGTGTTTTCTGTGCCTGATCAGGTTTTGTCCGGTTTTCCCCCATCCCCAATACAGGAGCCTGCAGCTGTTTTGGGCTCCGGTGAAAAGAATCAGACAAAAAGGGACAGAAACGAATTCCGGGCAATCTGGACGCCCATAACAATCAGAGGGAAAGTATCATAGAAACACGTCACCATGTCTGTATTACCGTACTTTTGTCCATATAGTGTATGTAACAATGGTGTATGTGTGTGAGTGTAATTTTGCGATGTCATAAGTTTTTATTTTTTTATTTCTAAAACTCATGTGCTTGGAGATGTGCCAGGGCGTGACTAAGAAAAGCTGGCAGAGCATATGCCCGAGGTGCAGGGAGTGGGTGAGAGGAGTCACCGGTACTACAGTACTATTTTTTTTTTTTGCAGACTAAATTGATAGATTGTGTAATGAAGCAGAGACATCAGCACTATTTTAGGCCTCATTCAGACATCAATATTTTGATCAGTATTTGTAGGTAAAAACAAGGATTGTCTGCAAAACACAGGACAGGAGTCAATCTTTCAATTATAGTCTTTCTCTGTAAATTCCAGTCCTGTCTTTGGCATAAAACACTGATGTAAAAACACTGACTTGTGAATGAGGTTTTATCGGCACTATAGTATAATTGAAAATATTTTCTTGTCACTATGTGATCAATTCTTTATGCCTTTTCCAGCTATTTGTTTTACTTTAAGATGACTTAAATACTATTTTCCCACTCAGCATTGCATTGCTTTTGCCAGCTTGGCTTTCGCCATACGCAAAACCAGTTCCCCTAGACAACAGGAATAAAACCTTTTTGGTCCAAGGGTCAGATTGTCAGATTAAACTAACCCCATGGGCCAAAATAAAACATCATAATTATCTAATAGCTGCTGATTCCATTTGAGGATGTACGGTGGCGGACCTTCAGCCTGCCGGGCCCTGGTGCAGCCTTAGGTGAGGACCGGGGGGTCGGTAGGGGGGGGTGCTGGCAGCGTTGGGCGAGGATGGGCGGGGGGGTTGCTGGCAGCGTCGGGCGAGGAGCTGCGGGTGCTGGTAGTGAGAAGCGGGGGTTACTGGCAGGGGGGCACGTGCGGCTCTTACCTGCGCTGCATTGAAGATCTGGGTCCGGGGCTGGAGAGGAGAGGAGGGGCGGGATTGGCTGAGGGAAGCAGGAAGCTTCCCTCAGTTAACCCCCTCTGACACAGGGACATGGGGGTCGGCTGGGGGCCCCCCTGCAGGCTTGAGGGGTCCCCTACCCGGTCGGGGCCCTGGTGCAGCTGAACCACCTGCACCACGGTAGGTCCGCCCCTGTCCTGTTGATGATCCAGTAAGGAAGGGACCATAGGAAATTTATTTTTCTCAGGGGCCACATGAGAAACTGTGACTGTTGTGGAGGCCAAACCAATAGTCTTAAACACATTATTCTCAATATTAATATTAACATATTTACTCACATTATTATTGTATATTAATAAATATTGTATCACTTAATAATGAGCATATAATATTACATACATACATAGTAACATAGTTTTTAAGGTTGAAGGAAGACTTTAAGTCCATCTAGTTCAACCCATAGCCTAACATGTTGATCTAGAGGAAGGCAAAGAAAACCCATGTGGCAACACTAAGCTCCACATTGGGGGGAAAAATTCCTTCCTGACTCCAGGTACGGCAATCAGACTAGTTCCCTGGATCAACGCCCTATCAAAGAATCTAGTATGTATAACTGGTAATATTATAGTTTTCAAGAAAGGCATCCAGGCCCTTCTTAAATGTTAGTAGTGACTTACTCATTACAACATCATGTGGCAGAGAGTTCCATAGTCTCACTGCTCTTACAGTAAAGAATCCGCGTCTGTGATTATGATTAAACCTGCTTTCCTCCAGACGTAGAGGATGCCCCCCTGTCCCAGTCTCAGGCCTAAGAGTAAAGAGATCATTAGAAAGGTCTCTGTACTGTCCCCTCATATATTTATACATTATTATAAGATCACCCCTAAGCCTTCGTTTTTCCAAGCTAAATAACCCCAAGTTTAATAACCAGTCTTGGTATTGTAGACCCCTTAGTCCTCTAATGACCTTTGTCGCTCTTCTCCGGACCCGCTCTAGTTCAGCTATGTCTTTCTTATACACCGGAGACCAGAATTGTACACAGTATTCTAAGTGTGGTCGCACTAGTAACTTGTATAGAGGTAAAATTATGTTCTCCTCATGAGCATCTATGCCTCTTTTAATGCATCCCATTATTTTATTTGCCTTTGCAGCAGCTGCCTGACACTGGCCACTAAATGTGAGTTTGTCATCTACCCATACACCCAGGTCTTTTTCAGTGACAGTTTTGCCCAGTGTTTTACAATTAAGCACATAATTATACCTTTTGTTTCCTCTGCCCAAGTGCATGACTTTACATTTATCCCCATTAAAGCTCATTTGTCATTTAGCAGCCCAAGCTTCTAGTTTACATAAATCCTCCTGTAATATAAAATTGTCCTCCTCTGTATTGATTACCCTGCAGAGTTTAGTGTCATCCGCAAATATTGAGATTCTACTCTGTATGCCCCCTACAAGGTCATTAATAAATATATTAAATAGAAGCGGGCCCAACACTGACCCCTGTGGTACCCCACTGTTAACTGTGACCCATTCTGAGTGTGTTCCATTAATAACCACCCTTTGTTTCCTATCACTAAGCCAGTTCTTAACCCACTTACACATATTTTCCCCTATCCCCATTGCCCTCATTTTATGTATCAACCTTTTGTGTGGCACCGTATCAAAAGCTTTTGAAAAGTCCATATACACCACATCCACTGCATTTCCATGGTCCAGTCCAGAACTTACTTCTTCATAGAAGCTTATTAGATTAGTTTGACAGGAACGGTCCCTCGTAAAACCATGTTGATAATGGGTCATGAGGTTATTTTTCTTCAGATACTCCAGTATAGCATCTCTTAGAAAACCCTCTAGGATTTTACCCACAGTAGAGGTTACGCTTACTGGCCTATAATTTCCAAGTTCAGTTTTTGTCCCCTTTTTGAATATTGGCACCACATTTGCTATACGCCAGTCCTGTGGTACAGACCCTGTTATTATGGAATCTTTATATATTAAAAATAATGGTCTATCTATGACAGTACTTAATTCCTGCAGCACTCTGGGGTGTATCCCATCCGGGCCTGGGGATTTGTCAATTTTAGTGATTTTTAGACGATGCCGTACTTCCTCTTGGGTTAAGCAGGTGACATTTAATTGAGAATTTTTGTTATCACTGATCATATTGTCTGTCATGGGATTTTCTTGTGTAAATACTGTTGAAAAAAAGTCATTTAGCATATTGGCTTTTTCCTCATCCTCATCCACCATTTCACCCAGATTATTTTTAAAGGGGCCAACACCATCAATTTTTAGTTTCTTACTATTTATGTAGTTAAAAAATATTTTGGGATTCTTTTTACTTTCTCTGGCAATGAGTCTCTTTGTCTCAATCTTTGCTGCCTTGATTTGCTTTTTACAAATGTTATTTAATTTTCTGTATTTATTTAATGCCTCATCACTACCTACTTGCTTTAATTCCCTAAATGCTTTCTTTTTGTCACATATTGCACCTCTTACCACTTTATTTAGCCATAGTGCTTTCCTCCTATTTCTAGCATGCTTATTCCCATAGGGTATATATTGTGCACAGGTCCTATTCAGGATGCTAATAAACATCTCCCATTTGTGTTGTGTACTTTTATGTCTCAGGACATCGTCCCAGTTTATTGCATTCATCTCTCAACCGTTGGAAATTTGCCTTCCTGAAGTTTAGTGTCCTTGTAGCCCCTCTACTACACGTCTTAGTAGAGGATACTTGAAAGCTTATTAAGTTATGATCACTATTACCCAAGTGACCTCCAACCCGTATATTTGATATGCGGTCCGGCCTGTTGGTTAATATTAGGTCCAGCAGTGCCCCCCTTCTTGTTGGGTCCTGAACCAGTTGTGAAAGGTAATTGTCTCTCATAGTTTTCAAACACTTATTACCCTAGCTGGTACTGCAGGTTTCTGATCCCCAATGTATTTCAGGGTAGTTGAAGTCCCCCACAATAATAGCTTCTCCCTGCTTTATGTGGATATTCTCCTCCACTTCCATTATTGTTGGGGACTTATAACAAACCCCTATCAGAATTTATTATTTTTTCCCCCTCCCCTTATCTCCACCCACAGGGACTCTACATTTCCATTAGATTCACCTATATTATCACGCAGGATGGGTTTTAAGGATGATTTTACGTATAAGCATACACCTCCTCCTCGCCTATTTGTACGGTCATTTCTGAACAGACAATAGCCCTGTCAATTAACAGCCCAGTCATGGCTCTCGTCCAGCCAAGTCTCCGAAATCCCCACCATGTCATAATTATTTTCCAACAAAATCAATTCTAATTCCTCCATTTTGTTGGTGAGGCTTCTGGCATTAGTGTACATGCACTTTATGCATCTCTCTTCCTTCCTACTAGATTGACCTAACCCCACCCCCCATGCCACCTCCAATTTTATTACTTGTGCCCAGGTTACTATTTACACTATCTTCCCCTCCTATACAATGAATACCCTCCCCCCTAATCCCTAGTTTAAACACTCCTCCAACCTTCTAGCCATTTTCTCCCCCAGCACAGCTGCACCCTCCCCATTGAGGTGCAGCCCGTCCCTAGCATAGAACCTGTAGCCAACAGAGAAGTCGGCCCAGTTCTCCAGGAACCCAAACCCCTCCTTCCTACACCAATTCCTGAGCCACTTATTTATCTCCCTAATCTCCCTTTGCCTCTCTGGTGTGGCACGTGGTACAGGCAGTATTTCAGAGAATACTACCTTGGAGGTCCTTGCCTTAAGCTTGCAGCCTAATTCCCTGAAATCATCTTTAAGGACCTTCCACCTACCTCTAACTTTGTCATTTGTGCCAATGTGCACCATGACCGCTGGGTCCTCACCAGCCCCTCCCAGTAATCTGTCAACCCGGTCAGCGATGTGCCGGACTCGAGCGCCAGGTAGGCAGCACACTGTTCGACGATCCCTGTCTTTGTGACAGATTGCCCTATCTATTCCCCTAATAATTGAGTCCCCCACTACCAGCACCTGTCTGGCCTGCCCTTCTCTCCTGTTTTCCCCCTTACTGGAGCAGACACTCCTCTGGCTTTCAGAGGTCATGCCCTGCTGCAGCAGTGCTATCCCTGAACTCACACCCCCCTCATCTGCCAACATAGCAAATTTATTGGGGTGTGCCGGATCAGGGCTAGCCTCCCTGGCACCCTTCCCTCTACCCCGCCTTCTAACTGTCACCCAGCTGGCTACCTCAGGGTCCTGCAGCTCCATACTACCATCCTCCCCCACATCTATCCCATTGAGCAGCTGTTCAGTGAGCAGCAGACTCCTTTCCATATTGTCTATGGATCTCAGCGTTGTCAGTTGTTCATTTAGATCCAGTATCTGGGCTTCCAAATGCACAACTTACTCACATCTCACACAGCAGTATGCACCCTCGACCGGCTGGTCAAGGAATGCATACATGTGGCAAGATGTACACTGGATGGCATTGCCAATCATGGAGCTCATTTCCTAATGGGGATTGCACCAGACAGAAATGATAAGTAAAAAGAAACGCAAAGTATTAATAAAATACAACCAGCAATTCAGTAAGTCCTCCCTTCCAAACTCCCTGAATCCAAAGTCACTGAATCACAAGTTGAGCATATTTAAGGATACCTTTACACGTCGCAACCACGGCGAGAAATATTGACGACGATATGTCGCCCTGCAACAATTGCCGTCAAAATCCCTCCCAATTGCGGCGTGTAATTGGGGAATTTGGCGGCGATATGTTGCCTCGCCCCAGTCACCCGATGTCAGAGCAGTGCTCATATTGCCGCAAGTATTTGTCACCGCGGTTGCGGCGTGTAAAGGTACCCTAACTCTCTCCTCTGCCCACCACTGCCCTCTCTGACCTCCCTTATCTCTGCTGAGGACTTCGTCATATACTTCAAAAATAAGATCGACCAAACAAGGCAAGCCTTTATTGTTTCACCACTCCATATTTCAGACCTCTGCCCTTCCCTTATAACCTTCCTCTCCAACACAACTTACCCATCTCTTCTCCAAATCACACCTCACCATTTGTGCACTTGACCCATCCCTTCCCACCTCCTCCCTAACCTCACCACCATGCTTATCACAGCCCTAACCCATCTCTTCAACCTATCGCTAACCTCTGGTACCTTCTCCTCTGCCTTCAAACATGCCACGATCACACCCATCCTTAAAAAGCAAAACCTTCACATGACTGCTATGCCGAGCTATCGCTGCTCCCGCTTGCTTCCAAGCTGCTTGAGAAGTATATCCATGCTCAACTTTCCTCCCACCTCTCGTCTAACTCTCCTTGACAACCAACAATCTGGCTTCCAGCCCCACCACTCCACCGAAACTGCCTTGACCAAAATTACTATTTATTTACTGCCAAAGCTAACAAACAATTCTCCATTCGCCTCCTTCTAGACCTGTCCTTGGCCTATGACACAGACGATCACTCCCTCCTGCTACACATCCTATCCTCCCTTGGCATCAAAGATCTTGCCCCATCCTGGATCGCCTCATGCCTTTCCAACCACACATTTAGCATTTCTCACTCCCACACTACCTCCTCATCCTGCCCTCTCTCTGTTGGAGTCCCACAAGGTTCTGTCCTAGGACCTCTACTTTTCTCTATTTATACCCTTGGACTAGGACAACTCAAAGTCCCATGGCTTCCAGTACCACCTGTATGCTGACGACACTCACATCTACCTCTCTGGCCATGATGACTACACTCTGCTGTCCAAAATCCTAGAGTGTCTGTGTCTGGCCCACAAGGGTCTGGGTACTCAGATCTGGGGCGTCGGGTGCATCGATGTCAGGGGTGGTTGGTGCCCGAGTCTGTGCCCTTGGGGTGACAATAAAAAGGGGTATTTACAGAGATAAAAGTTAATGGATGAATGTCGTGACGCCACCTGTAGATCTGGTGATTTTACTGGCACTACTGCAGACCTCCGGGGGAATGGATGGCAGCAAGGTGTTGTAGCTCCGTACAGGTAGAGCAGGGTACCCCGGGGGCAGTGTAGTGTGATAATAGAATAGGGAAGCGCAGTCTCTGCTGTGAGACTGGGATGTCACAGTCAACCAGGAAGAAACAAAGACACCTGCTTGCTTTGCACGGGTGTTTACTCCAGTTACCTTCAGCTTGTACACAGTTCACGTGTTACGGCTCGGGTAGTGAACCAGGTGTCATAGGAGGAAGCAATATCTCTCTGAGGCTCCAGTGATATTGCTTCTTTTCTCTTCCACTGTCCTACCTCTGCGCACTCCTTCTTCCTCGCGCTGCCCTGCACGAATACCGCTTACTACCAGGCCTGTTGGGTGATATGAGATACCCTTCTCTCTTTAAGGGGCGCTCAACCTGGTTTGGTGCTTCTGAAGGGTGCTTCTGGAGGGGACCGCACGTATGTCAGGCAGATCGTGCTCCTTTGAAGCTGTCGATCATACCGGTATTTGCGGCTCAGGGATGGACCTCTGCACTGCTTCGGAGCCGGTACCCCCGCTTTGGACTGGGCCAGGGTGTTAAGTCAACCTCTGTTTGCCCCTCTCTGCCTGGGCTGCCTTCCTTCACAGGCGTCCTCCCTCTTAGCTCCTGCTCCTTCTCTTTTCATAGACGTTCTGCCTCTCTGCTTCCCGCGCTCAAACTCCTCCCACCGGGACTGGGTCTCGCAAACATCAATTCTTTAGTTCCCTGCTCTAAGTGTGTGAATGCAGATTGAGAGCCTCAGACCTACATTACCTCCCCCATAACAGGAATACTGCACTCTCTGTCTTGGGTGCAGTACCCCTCTGTAGCGCACTGACTAGTGGGGCGCTACATCTGTTAGCCATATCGTCCTTCTTCTCCTCTCGCTTCCTAAAACTCAATGTAGACAAAACTGAATTCATCATCTTTCCTCCATCTCATATTCCTTCCCTACCTGATCCATCTATCTCAGTTAATGGCATTATGCTCTCACTTGCAACTGAAATCCGCTGCCTCGGAGTAACCCTTGATTCTGCCCTGTCCTTGAAACCGCACATATAAATTCTCGCCATCTCCTGTCGCCTCCAGCTCAAAAATATTTCCAGAGTCCATCCTTTCCTCAGCCCTCAGTCTTTTAAAATGCTAGTACATGCAATCATCGTATCCTGCCTTGATTACTGCAACATCCTCCTCTGTGGCCTCCCTGCTAACACTCCTGCACCCCGCCAGTCTGTCCTCAACTCTGCTGCCCAACTAATCCACCTCTTTCCTCAATAGTCTCCTGTTTCTCCCATCTGCAAATCCCTCCTCTGGTTCCCAATTCCCCAATAAATCCAGTTCAAACTACTAACATTGACCTACAAAGCTGTCCATAACCTGTCCCCTCCTTATATCTCTGAACTAATCTCCCAATATCTTCCCTCACGTAATCTTCGATCCTCCCAAAATCTTCTCCTCTCCTCCACACTTATTTGTTCCTCACCCAATCACCTCCAAGATTTCTCCCGAATATCCCTCATCCTCTGGAATTCTGCACCCCAACACGTACGAATATTCGGATCCTCGAGACAGAACCTGAAAACACATTTCTTCAGGAAAGCTTACAGCCTGCAATTATCACAGTGCTGTTTCACCATCACTGGAGCTTCCACCTCACCATCACCGGGAGCTTCCGCCTCAACACCACCGGAGCTGCTACCTCACGACCACCGGATCTGCTGCACCCTCGACCTGCTGTCCCCTCCTCATTGTCCTGTAGAATGTAAGCCCGCAAGAGCAGTTCCTCTTCCCTCTGCACCAGTTTGTCAGTTATTTTTTTACTGTAAGCTACAGTATATCTATCAATTTGCATGTAACCCCCTTCTCATGTATAGCACCATAGAATTAATGGTGCTATATAAATAATAATAATAATAATAATATTGAGCAGAATTATATATGCTGACAACCCTCCAACATACAGAGAATACACACACAGCCCTCCTATGTAAAAGATGAGCTCCTACACAGTCCCCCACATACAGTATGTGTCCCCACATAGTTCCCTATATAAATTATGAGCCCCCACATAGCCCCCTACAAAGAGTATGCGTTCCCACATAGTTCTATATACAGTATGATCACCTGCATAGCCCACCTGCATACAGTATGAGCCTCATGCAGTCCCTCTATGTAAAGTATGAGATCACACAGTCCCCCTATATACAGTACAACATGTTCCAAATTATTATGCGAATTGGTTTTAAGTGTCATAGGGTTCTTTTTTTTTTTTTTAATGAAACCCATTGATGGTATGGTGTCTCAGGGTTCTTTGGATCACTGAAATCAATCTCAGATACCTGTGATAATTAGTTTGGCAGGTGAGCCCAATAAAAGGAAAACTGAGTGTTCCACAAAGCAGGCCACAGTTTTCAAGTAACATGGGAAAGAAAAAGGATCTCTCTGCTTCCAAAAAGCAACAAATAGTGCAATGCCTGGGACAAGTGATGAAAACGTAAGCGTGATCATCGAACTGTGAATAAATTTGTGGCTGATTCTGAGCACAGACGTGTTCATGCAGATAAAGGCAGAATGAGGAAGGTTTCTGCCAGGCAAGTTCATCGGATTAAGAAAGCAGCTGCTAAAAAGGCCTTACAAACCAACAAACAGATATTTGAAGCTGCTAGTGCCTCTGGAGTCCCTCAAACCTCAAGGTGTAGGATCCTTCAAAGGCTTGCTGTGGTGCCCAAACCTACTATTCCACCATCGCTAAACAGTACTCACAAGCAGAAACGGTTGCAGTGGGCCCAAACATACATGAAGACTCATTTTCAAACAGTCTTGTTTACTGATGAGTACTGAGCAAACCTGGATGGTCCAGATGGATGGAGTAGTGGATGGTTGGTGGATGACCACCATGTCCCAACAAGGCTGCAACGTCATCAAGGAGGTGGAAGAGTCATGTTTTGGACCGGAATCATTGGATATCAGCTGGTACACCCCTTTAAGGTTCCTGAAGGTGTGAAAATGACCTCGGCAAAGTTTATAGAGTTTCTGACTGAGAACATTCTTCTATTTTTTTTGAACCATCATTTTTATTAAATTTCAAAAATGAGAACAATTTGTCAGAAAACAAGCACACATGTTATGAATAGTATACGTCAATACAATATAGACTGTCCAAATACAGTCGGGTTCAGTTACATAAGTCAAAAATTATAATATACAACCAATCCCTTTAACCCTCCCCTCACCCACCCCCATGAAATATCCCCAACTACTGTCAAATTCAATTCAGAATATAAAAGAAAATAATCACTTGGATAATTCAGTGAAGCAAAATTTAAATGCATCCTTTAGTCTAAACATCTCAGTCTACCCAAAGTCCCTCCTAAATCTTCCAATGCATACCAAGCTGACGATCGAAAGGGCCGCATAAAGGTCTTTATGTCCACATCTGTGAACTCTTTTTCAATAAAACTTCTCCATTTGAGAAAAATATTTTTGGCCATTGTACTTGGGTTACGTAAAGTATCTATAGATTCAAGTGTGAGTGTGTGTCTTAAGGTCGATCTGACCTGAGACAAGTCCGGGGGTCTATCATTGAGCCAATGTTGAAGGAGAAGTCTCTTTGCTACCAATGCTATATAGTGCCACAATATATTCGGTTGTCTGTTGTCAATATCAGAGTTTGCCCGATAATGAAACAGCCAGAGCATTGGACCCGTCTCCCCCAAATCTCCACAAATTTCTTTCGCCCATACTTCCACCGTTCTCCAGTAGCTTTGCAAGCCAGGGCAAGACCAGAGACCATGCTGCAGGTCCGTCATAGATGCCTTACATTTCGGGCAATGAATCCACCTCCCTTGGTTTGTCTGGGATGGAGGGATATTGAAACCTGGATGGTACTGTGCATAATCCTGAATTGGGAGTCCCTCCACCTTTCATTCGTGATGTACCGTCTAACCAGTCCCCAACCCTCAAGAATTTTCTGAGTGAGATCAGGATCTACGAAAAGTTTCCGCCATTTGTTAAAAACTTTTCTCTTGATCAGCGGTCTCAAAATCTGTTGAAGTTTGGTATATAATGAGGTAATTGATACATCACCTTCATTAATGGTCATCAACTCAGACCAAAGATTGTCTTCAACTTCCCCAGAAATGTCCCGCAAATGTGAGAGAAGATTTTAATGTAGCTGGCGGTACTGCATAGCATGGAACTGAGGGAGATCATATGTAGTCAAAACCTCCGTTTCTGTCATCCATCTCTTTTCTTCTATATTCATAAGATCCCTCAGTGTATTAATACCTCTATCCCTCCAATCCTTGAATAAAGAATTTTCACGCCCCAACGGGAAGGCCGGACACCCCCATGGATTGAGCAACCCCGACACTCTCCAGGCGAGCCTGAGCTTTTTCCTGATTTCCTTCCAAGCTACAATGGTGTCTCTGTATATCACCGTGTCCTTCAGGGTGGCAGGCAGACAGGACAGCGGTGAGTGTAACAGAACAGACAATTCCCAAGGTTTGGCCCATTCCCCTTCAAGAGCAACATCCGAAAACCTACTAGTGCCCCTGACCCAATCAAAAACATTGCGCAAAATGCATGCTAAATTGTAGCCTCTAATATCCGGGAGCTGAAGACCCCCCTCCTGTTTTGACTGCATGAAGGCACCAAAGGCCAACCGGGGTCTCTTGCCTCTCCACAAAAATTTTGAGAAAGCTTTATTGAGCCTCAGTACATCAGTATGTTTCAACAGCATGGGGATGGTTTGGAGTGGATAGAGTAGTCTTGCAAAACTAACCATTTTAAGTAAATGGTAACGACCCATCAGAGAAAGTGGCAACCCAACCTATCCCGCCAGTTCTCGTTCTATTTTTGAAATGATCGGTATAAAATTGAGTTTATATGTCAGACTGTGAGACCTAGCCAAGTGCACCCCAAGTATTTAATACTGTCCCTCACAATTGGCAAGCCACAAAAGTGTTTCCCACTCCGAGAGCCACCCCCAACATTAATGAAAAGGACTTCGCATTTATCCTTGTTAAGGGAGAATCCGGAGTGTCTGCCAAGTGACTCAATATCTGCTAATATATTTGGAAGATCTTTCTCTGGATTTTGAACATATAAAATGACATCATCGGCAAAGAGTGAGAGTTTAATCCCCTTAGTTCCTACTCTAAATCCTTCATAATTGCTGCAGTTTTCCAGGTACAAAGCTAGAGGTTCCACAGCTAAATTGAAGAGAAGGGGAGACAGCGGGCAACGCTGTCTTGTTCCCTTCTGAAGGGAGAAGGAATCCGACAGAAATCCAGGTATACTCACACACGCCCTGGGATTACTATAAAGGAGCAAATATATTGTCGAAAGGGTCCTGTAAGGCCCATAGAGTCCAAGACCCTACCCAGCCATGACCACCTGACATTATCAAAAGCTTTTTCTGCGTCCAAAGTGATCATGGCTGGGTTTCCCCCCTCTGTCTTCATCCTCTTACCCATAATATCCAACAAAAACATCGCTCTCCGTATGTTCGTAGTAGTTGATGTCCCCTTAATGAATCCCGCCTGATGTGAAGGTATTAGTTTGGGCAGAATCATTGCCAATCTGTCCGCCATTATTTTAGAGAGGAGTTTCAGATTCTGGTTTATCAAAGAGATCGGTCTGAAGCTCGCCGGGTCCGTAGGTATTTTGCCCGGTTTGGGAATCAGTTTTATATAGGCCAAGTTCATCCTATCTGGGATGGGAGCCCCCTGGAGTACCGCATTGTACAAATCGCAGAGGACCGGGGAAACCTGCTCTCTCAGCGATTTAAAAAAGCACCATTATAACCATCTGGCCCTGGAGCTTTACCTGGACTTATATTTTTGATAGCAGTCTCAATTTCTCCAATCGTGATCTGGCTATTTAAGAATATGATGTCTTCTTCAGAAATTGTTGGTAATTTAATCATACTCAGCCAGGAGTTGTCCTCCAAACCTTCCCCGGCAGAATCAGAGTATAGGGAGGCATAAAATGTACCCAATGCTCCGACTATATCCCTGGGCTTAGTCCAGGTATTGTCATGTTTATCCACTATAGTCTGAATAGGGGAAGAGGTATGTCTGCCTCAAGCTAACCGTGCTAATAAGCGTCCCGCTTTGTCCCCAAATTTATGTAATTGTAACTCCAACCTACTTTTAAAAATGTCTTCCCGCCCAGCCATCAAAATCTCTTTTGGCCTGCAACCACGTCTCTCTATCCGGGACAGCCATTGTGGTCTTATAGCGCAGATAGGAAGTTCTCACCTCCAAACTGGCCTTCACAAATTGTTCCTTGACTTTTTTTTTGATCCCCATGCTGTAAGCCATAACATGTCCTCTCATAACGGTCTTCGCCGCCTCCCAGAAAAGACCCGGGTCAGAACGGTGCTAACATTCTTCTATTTTACAAAAAGCAAAAACATGCCTTCAGGAGCAAAACCATCTTCATGCATGAAAATGCACCATCTCATGCTGCAACGAATACCTCTGTGTCATTGGCTGCTATGGACATAAAAGGAGATAAACTCATGGTGTGGCCACCATCTGACCTCAACCCTATAGAGAACCTTTGGAATATAATCAAGTAAAAGATCTATGAGGGTGGGAGGCAGTTCACATCAAAACAGCAGCTCTGGGAGGCCATTCTGACATCATGCAAAGAAATACAAGCAGAAACTCTCCAGAAACTCACAAGTTCAATGGATGCAAGACTTGTGAAGGTGATATCAATGAATGGTTCCTATGTTAACATGTAACTTGGCCTGTTAGCATGTTTTGGAGTTAAATAGCTTTTTATTTTGGTTAATGTGACCTCCTAATGCTGCAAATTCAACAAATGAGCATTTTCAGTTCTTTCAAACATATCAAATGTTTAAAAACTCTACTGTGCCTAATAATTTGGAACAGTGCATTTAGAGGTTTTTTTTAATTTTGAAGATTATACTGTTATCATTGGGAGGTTTCTTCAATAAAATTTATGTATACTCTAACGGGTGATGACTTTTATTACAATGACTGTCAATTGCACTGACCATTTAGGAAAATCAGAGAAAAAGAACATTTGCATAATAATTTGAAACACGGTGTATAAGCCCTCACATAGCCTCCTTAAATACAGTATAAGTCCCCACATTCAGTATAAGCCACAAGCCACTGTTTTCAGCCCTTTGGCTGTATTGGTCTGCAAGCCAGACTAGAACAGCCATGAGGGCTGGATGTGGCCAATGGGCTGTACTTTGCCTAGGTCTGCCATAGCATCATAACATCTGGAGCACCATAGACCCCTTGACGATCGCAGCCCGGTACAGGAGGTCGTTAACGTCAGCGTTTTATTTCACATTCAACTGAAATGTATTGCTGCAGCACAGAGACAAGGTCTCTGCACAGCAAAACCAACAAAACCAGTGCCAGCAGCCAGCCAAGGAGAGACCAGCTGCTGACTTTGTCGTGCCAGCATTAAGACATCACTGTATGATGAAATCAACTGCTGCCATTGCTACTGTGCTACTGATGTGCAGAGAACATGTCTCTGCATGGCAATGCATTTCATCATGGGGTCTACCAGTTCTGCCAGCTGCATGTGCAGAAAAGAGAATGCCGAAGGAACGGAGGGCAGGTAAGAAATAAAGAGCTGACATCAGCGGCCCCTGGACTGGGCCTGAATTGTCATGGGGTCTATGGTGTCTGCCAGCCGCATGTCCAAAAAAAGAGGCTGCTGAAGGAATGGAGGACACAAAAAAAGAATTGTTTTACCTGTATGTGAAGAATGTCACAATAGGGGACATTACTACAATATAGGGACCTGATTGGAGACATTACTACAAAAAGGTAACCAGGATGAGGCATTAATACAAGTTAGGGACCTGGATGAGGACATTACTACAATATGGGGACCAGGATTAGATATTACTACAGAATGGGGGCATTACTACAAGAAGGGGACCAGGATAGAGACATTATTAGAAGATGAGGACCAGGAGGGGGACATTACTACAACATGGGGACATTACTATAAGACGGAAGCCAGTGTGGCGCCCCGCAACGAGTTCGTCACAGGAAGGTATTGCATCCCTGACTGAAGATGTAATATCTTCCGTCTCGGTGATGACATGGTTAAACTCAGAGCTCCATACACCACATGCACCACTTAGAATAGAGGGCCAATCAGGTCCTGGTGGGAGGAGTGTAGGTGTAGTGTGTGGGAAAAGTAGGAGAAGTAGTAGGAGTCAGGAGGAGAGTAACGTAGGAGAAGCAGCCCTGAAGACCAATCTTACCGGCTGGCACCATTAAGCGGTGACCCAGACCGGAACACGGGCAGCTACCGAACGGGCTCAAACATACCCGTGCCCAAACCACCGGATCACCGGTTCCGAGGCGAACGGACGTCCATCGCTGTTCCGCAAACCAGGGTGAAGAATTGCTTCTAGGAGCACCTCACCCCTGCCGCAACCAAGTTGTCTTGCCAGCAGGGGCCCTCCATTGGGACTCAGGACTTTCTGCAGTTGTAATTCAGTCAGAACCTCCACTAGAAGTTTCCCTAAACCCTGAACTGGTACACTAAGGCGACATCGGCACCCAATACAGAAAGGCTAGACAAAGGAGGAACACCACGGAGCTCTGAACTAACACCAGTCATTGCTGGGACCACCCGGTCCGTTACCTAAGACTGTATACCCTGTACCATCCTAACGGTTACAGTAAAGACCTGTTACAGAGGAATCTGGTGTACGTGCTTTTCTTCAGAACTGTTGTTAACTCTGCACACTAAAAACTACCTGAGCTGCCGTATTACACCCAGGTACAGCTCCTGGCCCCGGGGACTCCCGCTCATCCTGTGGAGAGCATCCCATCTAGCTGCCGCACATCCCCGGAGGCCCAAGCAGCGCCGGTACCATCACCAGACTCCCACAGGTGGCGTCACAACAAACAAGAATTAACCCCATCTGTTCATTACCTTTTGATCTGACCACCGGGCCCCACAGCCTCAGGCGCGGAACTGTGACGAGGGAAACAACGCCTGAGACCTGAGAACCCGGCAACGGTGAGTCTCCAGTATGGGAGACATTTCAACAAGATGAAGACCAGGAGGAGGCATTACTACAAGATGAGGACCAGGATAGGAAAATCAATAAAACATGTTGGCGTGAATTATTATATAGTGTGAATTGTAAGACAATATTACTGTATATGGCCAATTGGGGTAAAAAAAAATTGAAAAAATGTAAAACAAATTTCAAAATACAGCATGAAAAAAAAATATTGACACTAAAAATTCTGCTTTATATATAAACTAAAGTAAAATAAAAGTTCACATTTGTTAATGACACGCCCACCAGGGCCATGGGATATTTGGAACCGGGCTACAGTTCTGTTGGGGAGTCACGGGGTCAGTGTCAACAGAAGTTCGGGGTTTATGGGTTTGGGGTAGAAGTCGTGACGCCACCCGTGATGTTTGGCTATTGAAGGACGACCCCGCGGTTCAGGACCTCTGGGGATGATGGAATCGCAGCTGAGGTGGTATTGCTTCCCATGGGTGGAGTGATTCCCTAGGGCAGCCGGTATAGTCTATTGCGATGGTAGGCCGTTGGGGTGCTCTGGCTGGAGAGGCAGATGGGGCGATACTGAAGCAGGTCTTTTGTGGCTTGCCCGGCTGCTTGGCGTGGAAAGAAACAATCTCACAAATAGCTTCTGAGTTCTGTACCTGGTTTAGTCAAAGATTACTTCAACAATGCCGCCGGGTACTTCTCTATGCCATGCCCCGGTCCAGGTAGTCCTCTAGGAACCAGGATAGCTTGTCCAAGACACCCCCTTTTGTGTTCCTTTCTCTCTCTGGTTTCACTCCCAGTGCTTACTGTCCGCCTCTCCTGCTTGCACCGCTGCACACAGAGCCCCAATCCGGCAGCCACGGGTCCTGTAGGGCGACAGGTACCTAGTCCCCTGACCCTAGTACGACTACCTTCTTGGCAGATGTGTTGGGTATCGGCCATAGCTCTTATAGATGTCGTGGCCTTCGGTTCTGTGGATGGAGCGTTGAGTCTTCTCGCCACCTCAGCGCTGGTCACCTGATTCCCAACCAGCCCCTCCATCTGACTCCGATCAAGCATGGATTCGAGCGCATGGGTGGCTCTCTCTCTGTCTCTGCCCATGCCCCTGGGTCTCCCTTTTCTTTGCTTGCTTGCTGTTGTTCTCTCAACCCAAGACAAGCTCCTCCCTGCTCAAGTCCTCCAGGTCCTCACTCCACTTCTCTCGCACTAATCACTCACTCTCCTACTACCAACCCACACTCTTCCCTTTTTTCGTCCCCCTGACTGAGCCCTCCCTCTATCGGGTCCGCCCACCATCTCCGGAACCGGGTTCTAAGGGTGTGTTGAGTGCTTGATGGGTGTCTCAGACTTACCATCCCGTTTCCCTGAGAACAGAGGGATACCACACCCGTGGACTGGGTGCAGTACCCCTCGTAGTGACCAGACCCCAGGGGCGCCATATTATCTCCACTTATGTAGCAACCCAAGCAGTAAAACTGTACCATAACCCATACGAAGAATTGTGGTGCCCCTATGGCAAGGCACCACAGGGAAGTACTGAACCCCAAACAGAAGGTGTAGTGCCTCCGTAGCCATGGTTATAGAGGATCCTACAGAGTCTACACCCCAACACCCATACAGTAGGCCATCTTAGTACAGGGGACCGTACATTTAGTAGGTCCCAGGGGGTGGAACCTAGATGAGCAGGAGACAGGGAGTGCATTAGTGTCAGACAGACGGTTTAAGGCAGCAAGGAGGACAGACGCAGGGGACCCTGCGGCCATGACAGGAGGGCACCTCTTAGGAGAGGGGTGACCCAGACGTAGAAGGGGGCCACTCCAGGACTGGTTGGAGCCAGCTGGAAACTGACTCTCTTTTACTCAGGTCATCTGTTTTGCATCTGATTTTTCTCTAATCTGTTTTAAAAACTGAAGCAGGTAGACTTTCTGAACTTTCATTTATTCATTTACTCTTTTAATTGAAATCAGTGAAAATGTTATGAAACATTGATGTAAAAGTCAAGTAAAAGGATCTCTTCCATTTTCTGTTGGCTTTAATGGCTATGGTTGCTTTCACATAGGCATTTTGTTTTGTATCCGGCAAGATCAACTGAAAACCGCATCTGACACGACACGGTTTTTGCCCTTAACCTAGATGAAACCATACCCTTCCGTTATAATACCTGTACAGCTTCATCTGGCTGCATCTGGTACCATCTGTCATTGTCCAGATCAGTTTGACTGTTTTGTTTCCCTACCAAACACCTGAGTGTTCAGGCATGGACCTTGAACAGGGACTTCACTGAGAAGTCTGTCATTAAAGCATTATACTCACCTCTCACGCCAGTGCGGTCCATTCCAGGTCCTCTCTGCACTGCTTACTGAACAGCCAATCATAGACGCGCAGTCTCTGTGAGTGACAGTGTCTGTGACTGGCTGTTGCACACCACCCATAGCATTCATTGGTTGCTGGCACAGTGGGTGGGGCGCAACAGCCAGTCACAGATGCTATCACAGACAATGGGCGTCTGCAATTGGCTGTTCACCAGCCAATACAGTGAAAATTAGAGAGGGCTAATGAGCGGGACCCGGAGGTGACCACAGCGGCGAGAAAGGTGAGTATAATGCTTTAATGACAGACTTCCCAGTGAAGTCCCTGTTCAAGGTCCGTGCCTGAACACTCAGATGTTTGGTGGGGACCCCAAACTGTACACGTGTGACATTACTGTGCATGCTCAGTAGGCATGCCAGATCTGGTTTTACCAGATTAGGAATGATCCAGTAAAACTGGATCCAGCACCCATAGACAATTATAAATCATACCGCAAAGTGCATGGGAGGTACATGTTCCATTTTTTGGGTCGGTATAAATAACTGGTTTTGGAAGGATCCGGCAGCAACTGGATGCAAACGAAAGTGCCGAAGTGCCCACTGAAAATCAATGGACACAAACCTGATCTGGTTTGCAGTTCGGTTTTAAAAAAAGAGACGAGTCTCCACCGAATTAACAAAAACGCATATGTGAAAGCGCCCTAGGTTAGATCTGCTAAATGGATTTGCTCTAAGTCCACACCGATACAACATACGGATCCATTTTTAAAACTGATTTGTGTATGGCTTAGTGAAGATCTGTAGGTGCCATGAGATGCTTGTTTTTTAAACACATGTACAGTATCTGTACAATGGATGTGTGATTATTGCCTAACAGCTACATTTCAGGCTCATAGAGATCTCTACTGAATAAATTTGTAGCCTCGTCATGGACATTTTGCTTACTTTAGAGTATATGCCAATAAGATAAACCTTTCTGACTTTTTACTGCAATACATCACTGTGAATTTGTCAATACCATCATCCTCTTTTGTAATGTTGTGGTAAGATGAATGACATCCCATACCTGTAGAAAACCTTGAAGAACAAGTCTGCAAAAGAGATTAACTGGAAGGAAAACCCCAGAACTTCACAATGTCTATAGTAAATGCTTACAACTTTTTCTTAACTTAAAAACAGAAAAAAATGCAAAAGTGACTCATCTCTGATTTAAAGGAAAAAGCTCAACTGATATGTATTTTGCTATCTTTATTGTTGCCCGAAACCAACAATGTCCCCAGGTGTTCCTATCTCATCTTAATATTGATCAATGGAATTTGGACTCAGGAGTTGAACTTTCGGTCTCTTTGCCAAGATGCCAATGTGACCAATCAATCCTACATATTTAATACTATGAAAAATTTTGTGAATAATTGTTCAGCCATATATAAGCCTTTGCTTACATAAGGAACTTCAGAAAAAAACATTTCATTGTATGCACCAACTTCAATCAGGATGTTTGTACGACCAGTTCTGGAGGACCCTACAAAACCAAGCCAAGCAGAGACATCCTGCATGAATAGTATAAGGTGCGCAGTGTCCTCAAAAGTAATGGCAATCAAAGAATACGACTTTACAAAGGGCCAGATGCATGCAGTGTCCTCATACACAATACCAGTGTCAAACTTAACTGTGAAATAATGCCCATGAACAGTGCCTATATCACATGGTCGTCCCAGAAAATGCATCAATGACTCTGCATATGACACTATATCTAGTGTTTGAATTAAAGAAGAGATTGACTCCCTTCACTCTTTAACCACTGTACAGGGATAAGGTCTTAGGGCAGACACACACTTATGTGAGCTACATGCGAGATGTGTGGCGCCCCTGCGGACTGGTCGCCACAGTGATGCTGCACCTATTGCACAGGTGTGGTGTCACCGTTCTTAGGTGAGAGGAGTTGTGATCCCAAGACACAGAAAATTGCAGGGCCAGGGGATTCGGGCAGACCCTGTTGAGAGGGAGGGCCCCATCTTCTGGTCAGGAGGAGGGGTTAGCAGTTGGAGAGTTAGAGAAAGAAAAGAAGTTAGAACGTCAAGCAGGCAGGACGCCTGCTGCAGAGCAAGGGAGTCTCAGGGGGCACGGGAGTGGAGGAACTACCCGTGGTGCCCCGAATCCACTGCCAGTTGCTGGTGTGTGGAGGGACTGAGTCGCAGAAGGGGACCGGCCCCAAACTGGTGGAAGTGCTGCACGCCTCAGCCAGAAAACTAGAGGCCACTGTGTCTGCAGGAACAGTGGCTAAAGACCTTGAATACTCGCTGAGAAGGTGGACAGACCTACTGCCGGGGGACTCTGAGCGTCGCATAACAAGGCCCGCGGCCACTGGATTGGGACACTGCTCACATAGACACAGACGAGAGAGGAGGATAGCCAGCATGGTGAGATGGCCCGGACAGGTTTAGATTGGTGTCTTGAAGGAATGACCCTGATCACCTGGGGACTAACCTGGCTGCGCATTGGAGGAGCACAGTACCCAGCTGGGCAGACTTGAGTGATTGCCAAGTAAAGGTAATAAGAACTGCAACCCTGGTATCCTCCAGTTATTATCTGCGCCCTCCTGCCTCACTACACAAACCCTATCACCATCTCAATAGACTCTACTACAACCCCTGGGGTCATGCTCTACCTGTGGGGAGCGATACCATCCAGGCTGCCATTCCACCAGCCCAGACCAGAATAACCACAGGTGGCATCATAAACTTATCCCCTGTATATAATTCCTCTTTTTCTGCATGCCCAGGGCCATGGAGCCAGGTCACAGCAACCAAGCAACCACTGGCCCGGCTTTGAGTAGCCCATGACCCTGGGGGGCGGCGCATTTTGGCATCACAAACAGGATACGGACCCCCAACAACCTCGGGTCCCGTGAGCCTAAAGGAACTGTGTATAAAGAGACTATGCCTGAGAGACTTGAGTAATGTCGGCTGCAGCGCCATAACGCCATGTGCTGGCCGGTGGGAGGGTCCCAGCTGCACATCGTGGGACGAACTGGCTAGCGGCGCGAAAAACAATGACCACCCCTTTATTGACAGTGAGCCATGGGGGCATGCCAATGAATGCAGAGACACCACCTCCGGATGTGCACAAGATAGAGAGACATCAGGACGGTAAGGAAGCCTAGACCGAGCTGCAAAATACACAGGGGCAGAGCGATGGCAGGGTGAAGTGAAGAGGTGCCCACGTCTGCAAGGTCTGAGGCCGGTCCATCAGGTCAGCTCTGGATGTCACAAGAGCTGCTGCTGGTAATGGAAGCAGGCCTCCTGGAGGTGGAGATCGAGGAGCTGAGCCTACAGCTCCTGGAGGTGCAGCTGGCCACACTGGGCAAGTGGTGCAAGGGGCTCTGAAAAAAGGCGGAGAAGCAACCAGCTCCCCGGGATCAAGAACCAGAGGTGCGGGACACGACTGAGGGTGAGGCCGCTAAGACCAGCATGGCGGTAAGCCCGGCAGAATGCACAGCTCTGGTGGGTCCTCTAGGTGCGCTTCCCCCTAGTATCCCTGGCCTGGGTATGTCACTAATGGAGAGAGAGAGTGGGGTAGCTGAACTGAGACTCCCGGCCCCGCTGCAGCCATAGCTCTCCCCAAGTTAGAGGGAACTGTGGCAGAGATGGTCTATTTCCATTGGGTCTGCTGGGAAGATGCTCTAATGGGGTTCCCAGAGGGCAGTACCGGTGCGCCAGGGGACCTGTTGGAGGTACTCCTGGAGAAAGAATACCTGCGGCGTCAACAGCAGCGAGAGGAGGAGCAAGAGATCCAGGCCC
Source organism: Allobates femoralis (assembly GCA_033576535.1). Lineage (NCBI taxonomy): Eukaryota > Metazoa > Chordata > Amphibia > Anura > Aromobatidae > Allobates > Allobates femoralis. The sequence continues at coordinate 690,480,680 of JARQOC010000002.1, read as the reverse complement.
GGCGGGAGAAAGAACAGCTTGCCGAGCTAGAGTGGAAAAGCAAAGATCGCAAAGCCCCGGCTGCGGAACCCAAAGAACGCAAACGAGGGTCCATGCTGGAGTTTAACATCCATAAGGGCTACGAGTTAATCAAGGAGTCCAACATAGTGAGCCATGTATTCCTAAACCATCGCAACGTAGAGAGCCATCTTCCCCTGGGGTCTCCAGGCCGCAACCTATACTCTGGAGAATGGGTGGAGTATGAGAGCCACTACAGTCCCCGCGGGTGGTATGCGGTCAGAGTATAAAAGATCATGGCAGAGTCGCAAACCCTAGGCCCCGCAACACCTAAAGCTGTGGCCCGGCTGCAGTAGTACCACCAGATACACCAGCTTGCACACCATCCCCGGCTGTTAATTCTGAGTAGTGTGTGACTTGTACGCGAAGACTGGATTGTGTACCGAGACTCTGTTCCCGGCTGCGCAAACAGGAGGACAGGTAGGCCAAGCCACTAGAAGCGTTAGTCGGTAGTCACCCCACCGATCAACTTTTGGTAGAGGTATATTATTTAGTGAGGATGAAGGAGGCAGAATGCAAGTGTTACCAGGACAGGGCGGTTGCCAACTCGCTACCCTGTTGCCCTGGAAGCAACCAAGAGAATAGATGAAAGTACATTGCTAAAATGTATATAGTTATTTAGTAACCTGAATGTTTATACCTGGCTAGGAATAGTTTTATATTGTTTTATATTGTTTCATAATGTTTTAAGTTAGCCGGCTAGGCAATGAAAGTTAAGGTTACACTGTTTTATGTGATTTTTATACATGGACAAATAGATTATGGACGGTGAATAATCGGAAATTATAATATAAATAGTTGGCACTTCTCACACATGCTTTTTGGTTGTTTTTGTAAACCAGCATTATGAACTAGGGGTGCATTATGAACACTATGAACTCTACATCTTTGACCACTAAACTACCGTCTGGCGTGGCTGAAGCACTTGGTCCAACGAAAGACCTGCGCTCCCTGTAATCACGCCCAGGGACAATGTTCAAGGGTTGAGGCAGTCCCCCCCTACATGCACTAAATTGTGGGACAAAAGTACACCCCGGCTAGGGACTCAATTAAATATACCTTGAACTGGTTAATAATTTTTGCACTTTATGAACTTTTGCTATTTTTCTACTTTTATATCTGTTTATATATGCAACGTTTAAGTCTGAGCCTCCCATAAAGAGAAGATGTTGTTGTTGAATGTGCACATGAAAACGTTTTGCATACTCTCTTAACATCTTGTACCTATTTCAGCCCACAGACGTGCTGTTCTTTGCCAAGGGGGAATGTGGCGTCCCTGAAGACTGATCGCCACAGTGATGCTGCACTTATTCCACAGGTGTGGTGTCACTGTTCTCAGGTGAGAGGAGTTGTGATCCCAAGACACAGAAAATTGCACACAACACCATCCTAAATCAGGGCTAGGGGATTCGGGTGGACCCCATTAAGAGGGAGGGCTCCATCTTCTGGTCAGGAGGAGGGGTTAGCAGTTGGAGATTTAGAGGAAGAAAAGAAGGAGTTAGGACGTCGAGCAGGCAGGAAGCCTGCTGCGGAGCGAGGGAGTCCTAGGGGGCATGGGAGTGGAAGAACCACACGTAGCGCCCCGAATCCACCGCCAGTCGGGCTGTGGGGGAACTGGGTCGCAGAAGGAGACCGGCCCCAAACTGGTGGAAGTGCTGCATGCCTCAGCCAGAAAACTGGAGTCCACTGTGTCTGCAGGAACATTGGCCAAAGACCATGGATACTCGCCGAGAAGGTGACCAGACCTAGGGCCATGGGACACTCGGCATCGCCCGACAAGGCACGCGGTCACTGGATTGGAACACTTCACATGTAGGCACAGGCGGGAGAGGATGATAGCCAGGGTAGTGAGACGGCTAGGACAGGCTTTAGAGTGGTGTCTTGGAGTAACGACCCTGATCACCTGGGGACTAACCTGGCTGTGCATTGGAGGAGCACAGTACCCAGCTAGGCTGACGTGAGTGATTGCCAAGTAAAGGTAAAAAGAACTGCAACCCTGGTCTCCTCCAATTATTTATCTGCACCCTCCTGCCTCACTACACAAACCCCACAATCACCATTTCAATAGACTCTACTACAATCCTTGGGTCCACGCTCTACCTGTGGGGAGCGATACCATCTGGGCTGCCATTTCACAAGCCCCAGAGGTCCTACAGCAGTGCTGGTCACCCTGACCAGAATAACCACAGGTGGTGCTATAACACATATCCCCTGTATATAATTCCCCTTTTTCTGCATGCCCAGGGCCACGGAGCCAGGTCACAGCCACTGTGACCTCCTAAATAACCACCGGCCCAGTTTCTGAGTACCCCACGGCCCTGGGGAGCGTCACAGATGCATGCAACATAGTCACATGAATCTCACATAGTGCATCTGTGCCCTTACACTGAGGCTGAGGCCATGGGGTTGTCTACTGCTTGGAGGTGCAGGCTGGAAGAAATGGTTCGGTAGTACATAATGAAATTTGATTGTCATTCTAAGGGCTCATCCTGCGGAGGAGATCCGCAAGCTGAACGCAGACCCTATGTTTATAATGAGAACACACGGTGCTGCGCAGGTCTGCAATATGTGATTTGTACGCAGGCGTATGCCCGCGCACAAATCACACAAAATCACACACACTCGTCCGCACCAGGAACGTAGCCATGTCAAGAAATGTGGCAGCGATATTGCGACGTGGAAAAATCGCTGCCACATTTCCCCCCAATTGCCTCCTTATTGCAGCGTGTAAAAGGGGAATTTGGCGACGATATGTCGCCTCGCTCCGGTCACCTGGTTTTTGAGCACTGCTCTAAAATCGAAACCAGGCAACATTAGTTTTATCGCCACCAAATTCCCGATTTACACGCCAGAATAAGGAGGCAATTTGGCGGCGATACTTCCAACGAGAAATATCGCCACCAAAAATGTCTCCCGTGGTTGTGGCGTGAGAAGGTACCCTACTGCAATAATAATACTCCATGGATCTTCTGGAGATGGATGAATAAAGAGCACATGTGCAACTTGCAGACAGTCTGACATACTGCAGGGAGACTGCAAAAGATGACAGCTGGCTGTCAGCTAGTGGTGCAACTAATGAGACCCCCAATGATTGCCAGAATGAAGAACTTGTGTCATTTAATATCATTTAAATTGAGAGGGCGTGGACATGCTTGGCCACAATTCCACTCATTCTCTATAGGATTGCTGATGTTAGCTGAGTACAGGGCTTGGCTATCTCCAGTAGTCCCATAGAGAATAAATGGAGTAGAAGTCAAGGATGGGTATACCACTCCATTCAAGTGCTCATGTGCAACCTGCAGACAAACCGGCATGGCGAAGAAGAAGAGAACTGAACATTGGCTATTGACATTGCCTTCTGCCTAGAACAGGACTTGCATTTTAATCTCCTGAGCTCAGACATTCACACTGTACAAGCATTGCTGCTGTAACAAGATATCACTACATAGAGAAATCCCATGCAAAAATACGAAGAACATAGACTACATTTAGCTGCTGATCCCGATGGGAATCTTTGAAACCCACTATTGTAAGCCAACAATAAGTGGTCTTTCAGATGTCTCTGATCATTGGTCCAATCTCGGATCACAATGCATGGACTGACTGCGTGACTCACGACCCGAATGTGACAGCTTTATATATTTCTATGAGGCTGTTACTCTATGTTCAAGAGACACACGGTCAGTCTGTGCATTGCAATCTAAGATCGGACTGATGGTCATGCCAAATTCATCATTATGAAAAACAACAGCTAAAAATACAGGTAGCACACACCTACTGTATCTTATATATTCTCATAGAACAGCGTAACATATGATATCACATTACTCGATCTGACGCATGTTGGATGTTGTCTACTGTGCACATACTTTACCTGGACAAGTCTCCATGCCTCGCTAATTACTGCATACTGGAGCCGATTCAACACAAACCCATCAGTCTCTTTCAGTAATTTTACAGGTGACTGACCAATTTTCTTCATGAGAGAATATGTTCTCTCCACTGTGACTGGGTCTGTCTGTGGGTGGGGAACCAATTCAACCAGGGGAACATAATACGGAGGATTCACCTGTTAAGCAGAAAGAAAAAAAAGAGTCAAATTATTAACTCTAAAGTCATTGTTCACATTTGCACAAAATCAGACTAGACTTCCCGAGGATCCCCTTGGTTAGCCGAGGGTTTGTCATATTTATGAATCCCTAAGGGCTGCTTTACACGTTGCGATATTGCAACATCGACAAAAAGTCACGTGGTTCGGGCGTTGCAGTTGATATCGTTCGTGCGTTGTGTCGTGTAAATGGGCAATGCGACTCGAAGAAAACCTACCTACAATATTGCAAGAAGATTGTGCAAGCCCTTCAACGGTACGATATTGTATATGCGATGTGGCATGATCGTGCTGTGTGACAGCGCAACTACGATTTGCAGCGCAACTTCCCCTATTCACAACAATGTTAATGCTCGTTCCCTGGGTTGCTCATACCCAGCGCAAAAAAGGGGCGTACAACATCGTAGTTGCGTTGCCTGCCGGTATCTCCCTGTGTGACATCTCCTATGCGATCTTAGACAAGTGCCAAAAACGTGCGCGCTCACGTGAAATCGTATGCAATATCAGAACGATATTGCGACGTGTAAAGAGGCCCTAAGAGTTAGCTTAAAGGGTTGTCCAGGCAAAAAATTAGGTTAAGTCCCCAAAATCAGATTGGTGGGTGTCCAACACTCTGCACTCTACTGATCGAGGCGGCTGGATGTAACGGCACAGCTCTGTTTAATGTGTATCATCTGCGGCGAAGTGCTGCAGGTCAGCATGCATGGCGCCCACAGCTAAAGTGACCCAGGTTGCTATCAGCATCCCTGCAGCCAGGCAAGCATTTTTTTCCGTTGTATTTGCATATCGTATTTTTTTCTTTGTTTTGCCTTGATTCCAGCAATGTATTCATTTTGACCAGATATATTTAATTTAGCAAGAGACTGCTAAAAGTGATCCACTTGCTATAAGACCCCGTAACACTAAGCGAGAACGCTAGCGAGATCGCTGCTGAATCACAAGTTTTGTGACGCAACAGCGACCTCGCCAGCGATCTCGCTATGTGACACTTAGCAGCGATCAGGGCCCTGCTGTGAGATCACTGATCGTTACAAACCGTTCAGGACCATTTTTTGGTTGTTGCGCTCCCGCTGGGCAGCATGCATCGCTGTATTTGACAGGGACAACGACCAACGATCTCAATACTATGCCTGAGAGTGACAGGTTCCCAACGACCGCCGTATCGTTGCTGTGTCGCTGGTGAGATCTGACTGTCTGACATCTCACCAATGATCACGTAGCGACGCACCAGCAATCCCTACCAGGTCGTATCATTGTCAGGATCGCTGGTGCGTCGCTAAGTGTGACGGTACCCTTAGGCTCAGTTTGTTGTCTGAGATCAAATAGAAAGGTGAGTTTTTGATGTCTATTAACTTGGTCTTGGTGCTGTGTGCCAGCATATCTTAATGTGGTGCTGTGCTTGTGGGTTGGTGGGGTGAAAAGACAGCAAGGTTGTGGTTGGACAGCTAAGTCACTCCGTCATAGCTGCAAAGATGGTGGTCACCATGCAGTGCAGATCATGATAGAATATGACCTCACCTAAAGAGTTCAGCATGATGTTCAGTTATACATGTTAATCAAAATTAAATCTCATGTTAATTTATGAATCTATTACACAGGTCAACAAAAAAAATTTTTTTTTCTGGTGCCCAAAATATTTTAATGAATTTGGGGTATTTTTGGGGTGCTGATTCTGAATATGCTATCAGTTTTGCCAGATTGGCTCAAGTTTTTGAGATTTTTGGTATCTTATTTATAGCACTTGTTGGTAAATGCGACGCATCATCTCATTAATTTCTTTGGATTAGTACTTGAACTGAGCAGTTCTCAATATAGTTTTGTGTTAATTAGTGTTCTAAAAGTTTGTTCATAGCTTGATTTTTGCACTAACTTTATGTTTGTTGTCTGTTGTCCAGTGAAAAGCATGAACTCATCAAGAAGAAGTTGTCTTAACGATCCAGACTCATTCTGTTACATTTGTGGTGAATATACACTGACAAAACATAGAAGAAACATAACAGACTTCGTTAAAAAAGTAGCAAAAAACGTCTTTTTTTTAACACATTTTACGAAAAATCTCAAAAACTTGAGCCAATCTGGCAAAACTGATGACATATTCAGAATCAGCACCCCAAAGTTACCCTAAATTCAATGAAATATCTTTGGCACCAAAAATGCTGTTGACCAGTGTTATATAATCACGAATGGGTTTTTTTGCCCCTTCTGAGTCCGCTCACGCTGCGAGTCAGCGTGGTCATGTGGATACGCCCGAAGCATTGGCCGCGCAGCGGCCATTGCGAGCAGTTCTAAGGCGACTCGCTATGCCCGCGCAGCGGGCATGGCGAGTCGCCTTAGCAGCGCGAAGCATTGGCCGCGAAGCGGCCATTGCGAGTCAGAGACTCGCTCTTCTAGAATCCCGATGCATGTGCATCGGGCACCCAGCTAGTATTTAATAATTGGATGTGCAGTCCATGTCCCTTTATTATCTAATTTGAGTTCACATTGCCCTAATTATACACGGATACCAATATTCCATTAGTGATACATGATCCATCCTGTTGTCTTGTTTAGATAGGTATTCTTAAATTTGTCTTAGGCCAGCTTCACACTGCGGGTCTGATCCGATCTGTGGCTGTCAGGGTGAACCTGACAGCCCCGGACCAGATCAGCACACAGAATCGGAGGGCTAATATGCCCTCCGGTCCGCTGTGCTGCCGCACACAGCTGCAGCTGCTGATGAATCAGGACCGCAGCTCGCAGGGAGCTAGCCGCAGCCCTGAAACAACAGCGGCGTGCAGCCGCAGGTGTCCGGTTCCCGGATCCTCCCGGACTGGGGCAATCCGGCCCCATAGGCTACCATGTTAGGGAGCACTGCATTGCCCTGGATCCGGGCAAATCCAGGAGGATCCGGGAGAAGGCAATTAGGGGAGATTTTTCTCCTAAGACACAAAAACATTACAAGCAACGTTTTTGTGTCTGTGATAAAAATCTGAATTCTCCCGGATTCTCCCGGACAGATAGAAACTGGATGGCAGAGAGCTGCCATCTGGCTTCCATCTGGCCCCATAGGATAATATGGGGCCAAAATCTGGTCCGGGGCTGTCCGGTGTACACGGACAGCTACGGATCAGATCAGACCTGCAGTGTGAAGCCGGCCTTACATTGAGCTACATACACAATTCATATCTATGTCTGTTGAAGCATTTCTTCTTTTTAGATTTTTAGACGGAGGCCATACACATTAGGTCATCTTAAAGATGAGCAGATCAAATTATGCCATAATGGTCCACAGTCCAGGTCAGTGCTCTCTGGCTGTGAACAGGAGTTGTGCATATTTCCTTACCCTCTGGGATCAGTTTATGATTAGCCGGGCTGGCAAGACATCAGTTTTGTGCCACACAGATGTCATCCTGCCATGCAAGCGAATCAAACTCTGCACTGGGGAATCCCAGAAGCTTAAGACACTTAGAATATGTTCCCACAGGGCATTTTACTGTGTTTTTGCTGTGTTTTGGGGATCACGTTTTGCCTTGGTTTTATGCTAATTTGAAACCTGCATTTTTGGTTCCCAGCCAGACCTATGTGATTCTGGGATTAGCTGTCCACACACATTGGTTTTTGTTCTCTGCAGAAAGTATAACCACCACAGGTTTTGCTGCGTTTTTGAAAGAATGAGCATTTAATTTCTTTTATGCGTTTTTGGCATGGTTCTATGGCCAAAATGCAGAAAAACACAGCAAAAAACGTGCAAAAAAAATGCAACATTAAATTCAAGTTTCCTCTTGCCAAGAAATCTGGAGTCAGGAGAAACCTTAAGGGTAAGGGTAAGTGCACATCAGTCGTTTTCTGGGCTGTTTTTGGACGTTTTACGTCGGCGTTTTCAGCTCCGTTTTATGTTAATTTATGTTAATCCTAGCCACCGTCTGGGTTAACATGATACTCAATGGAGTTTAGAATACGCTGTCTTCATTAGAACGTTTTTCTTCTGGTCGTTTTCAGTCAAAACTGAGTTTTTTCAGTCAAAACTGAGTTTTTACAACGTTTTTCAAAGAATAGAGCAAGTGACTTCTTTCCTCCGTTTTTCCAGCGCTTCCAGCTGATCAAGTGCACTAAAAACTCAGTTTTCAAAACAGCCGAGAAAACAGCCGAGAAAAACGCTGGAAAACCCGGCGTAAAACGAGCAAAAAACGAGGGACACTGCTGAGCACAGAAAACTCAGTTTCTGCCAAAAAAACCCAGGTTTTTGGACGTTCTGCAGAGATGCACAAACGTCAGATGTGCACATAGCCTTAAGGTACTGTCACATGCGGCAATTTTGCTAACAATATCACTGGCAATTTGCTGATTGCAGTGAAATCATGGACACATTGTTCTATTTTGTTGCCGTGTAGAAATAGAACAATGTGTCCATGATTTCACTGCAACCAGCAAATTGCCAGTGATATTGCTAGCAAAATTGCCGCATGTGACGGTACCTTCAGAGACCATAAGGTTTTGCTGCGTTTTTGGCTGGTTTCACACTACAATTTCAGCAGTTCCGATGCTGGCCGATAAAAATCGGACAGCATCGGAACGATTTTGGCCCCCATGCATCCCTATGGGCATCGGACCAAATCGGATGTGCACTAAATGACATCCAATTTGGTCCGATCCGATTCTGTCCGATTTTTTATCGGTGCAAAAATCGGAGCTTGCTCCGATTTTTGCACCGAAAATAAAATCAGACAAAATCGGATCGGACCAAATCGGATGTCATTTAGTGCACATCCGATTTGATCCGATCAATTTAACATGGGGCCCTATGGAGCAGGGTCCGAGAAAACATCTGATGTCTCCTCGGACCCGATTTTACTGTACTGAGCATGCTCAGTACAGTAAAACTGCTCCAAACTGGACGGCAGGGGTTAAAAAAAAAAAAGTTTATGCTCACCTCTCCCCAAGCCCCCGCCGGCTCCCGGTGTCCTCGCGCTGTCTGCAGAGGTCTTCTACTTCTGTACAGGACCTGCCGTAATGTCACAGCCACGTGACCGCAGGTTACCATGGTGTAACCTGCGGTCACGTGACTGTGACATCACGGCAGGTCCTGTACAGATGAAGAAGACCTCTGCAGACACCGGGAGCCTGTGGGAGCCGGCGGGAGACGGCAGGGGCCTCGGGGATAGGTGAGCATAAACTTTTTTTTTTTTTTAAGACCGGAGGCAATGATTTAATGCCAGAATCGGATGCCTATTTGGCATCCAATTCCAGGCATCAGAAGGGAGCCGATGCTGTCCGAATTTATCGGACAGCATCGGCTCCCTTCAAAATCATTATGTGAAAGTAGCCTTTGCTGAAGCAAAACCTTACGAGTGGGAACATACCATTACACAGCTTCAATCCCTGGCAAGAAAGCAGTGACCTGGATGGTTGCTTGGGGTTACAAAAAGCAATCTGCTCATCTCTAATTAGCATCAACTGAAATATTGCAGATGTTTCTACTGTTCATTGGTATGTTCCAAAACTTCGTCAATGGTAGATGGGGGTAAGGATGGGTCAGCCATGTTGCATTTCAGCACATTTGATTCTTTGTTCTGAAGGATGATAACCTCTATAGGTGTCTGGCCATGGCTACTACTCTTTTTCCATTGAGAACATAAGCAAACGTGGCAGGGGAGAATGGAAGGAATGGCTGTCATCAAACGAATGGACAATTGACAGCTATCCAAAGGTCCATGGTCGGTGGTCAGTGTGCTCCTGAAGATTGACAATTTGGATATGAGGCAAGGTTTAGCCGTTGATCTAAACTGTGAACTCTGATGTTTTGAGCTATTGTTGAACATTCATCGGTTTCACTGAACCAGTGGATGATGGCTCATTATCACCATTATTTCATTAGCATTTTATCTAATGTATACAAACTCCCTCAATGGCCATCTTTAGACATCCTACAGTGATAGTTTATCAGGGATTAAATTCTAACTAGGGATGAGCGGACACATGGAAACCCGGGTTCAGGTGTTGCAGCCGAACCTTTTTTTGTGATGTGTTTGGAACCTGAATTTAACTGGAACCTCAATGGAAGTCACTGAAATTCATTGGCAATTCAGCTCTCCACTCTCATACAGCCAGAAGACATAAACACTTCCGGTGTGGGCATTTTTTTTCGTAATATTTTATAAAAACAGTACACCGAAAAACTCTGCTTTAAGGCCTCTTTCCCACATCTGTACAAACATGCACATGTGTGAGAGGCTGTTTTTTGGGGCCCGTGCGTCAGTCTGTCACGCATCATGTGACATATGTGCGGTGTCTGTGTGCTATCCATGTAACATCCGGATAGCACACGGACAGCATGTCATTGTAGACTTACCTGCTTCCAGCACTGCCTGTCCCTCTCACTTCCGGGTCCGCTGTAGGTCACTATTCAGTGAATATTCAAAAGGTTAATGAGCAGCCCCATAAGTGAGAGGAACAGGACATTGCTGGAGTCAGGTAAGTATACATTTTTTTTATTTTTCAATTAAAAAATCTTAGCTCATGTCCGTGCACACAGATGACACATGGAAGACATCAGGGTGCAGGATGTTTTTGGCACAGACCCATTGACCTCAATGGGTCTGTGTGTCTGTGATGCCACTCAAAAACGGACATGTCTCCAAAGTGGAGCACACGGACACACATCCATTCCATGCAGTATCACGGACATGTGAAAATGAGCATAGAATATAATGTGTATACGTATGTCTGCGTCTCTGGTACGCGGCTGCACGGACAGCACATGTGCCGGAAACATGGCCTTACACCCAGTGCAAGCGGATCAAACACTGCATGTGGCTCGCACTGGGTGGAGCACCAAGCACACACAAGCACTGTAATGCGCATGGGAAATAGAAAGCACCAGAACTCCAGCCCCGAAGAGGTTCGCTCATCTCTAATTCTGACCTTTTACTAAATATGAGCCAACATAAGCTGGGAAGCTCTAACAAACACCCCAGCGTCATGCAGTTCCCTGGCTCCTAGACAGACTATTAAACAATATGATTCCATTTTAATATATGTAAAAGAACAGTGATTATCTACCAAACTAATTGAAATGCATGGAACTCACGGGATGTGCCACTATGCAGTTCTTGACATGTTGGAGTCCATTAAACATTTTTGTTGGTGAGAGGCAAGACGTTGAGCTGCTTATTATGGCTGAATCGTTGATGTGACGATCTATGTCAGAAAAGATCTTCAGCTTTAATTCCAGATTCTCTGGGACGCATTCCTAAAAACAATAAAAATAATCACCAGGAGCTCAATTATTTTTATTACATGAACCATCAAGCCTTGGCAAGATCATTTTTTGCAGTGTTATAGTTTCACAATATGTAGCAAAAATATATTGAGAAAGGTGGCTCAGTTTAACAAAGAAAGTAAAATAATGCAATGGACATGGACTACCAAAGGAGTGAATTGGCCAAATAGTGGTCGTCATGATGGACAAACTTAGAATATGTGAACAATGTTTTTTCACAATACTATCTACGTCTCACCAGATAACTAAATAAGTTAATCAGGAGTGAGAAATCAGGCAATGTTAGGTGATCGACTTTGAGTTAAAACTATTTTGTGTCCTGCCATCTAATGTTCTTGCATAAGTAGTTCAAATACTGGATTATTCTTGATCCTTCTCACGTGGGAACACCATAGGTTCAATTCCTGCCGGAAGCATTTTACAAAGGATTTCATGTTCGCTTTCATCACATACTTTTTATTTTGATAAAAAAAATTAGGCAACATTTAGGCCATGGGCATACAGAGTTTTTCAGGGAGTTTTTGAAGTAGAAACTGATCATAAACGCTTCTAATCCAAATCTCTAAACTCAAAAACTTGCTTAAAGAAGCATTTCTGATAGTGATTTAGCTGTCGTTTTCATGCCGGTGGCACTTTTTGGTTACTCTTGCTACTAACAGAGTAGAAGCTGCTCAAAAAATTATCATGTTAATTCATTTAAACACTCCAGGGTTTCCGGACCATGAAGAAATGACAAAATATGGAATATGTGCTCAACAATGTCGCTTGACATTGCTGTACATTATTTAAATTTTTAGCTGCGCCTTTTCAGTGCTTTGTCAGGTGGATTTTGGACATGAATCCACCTGAAAGAGACTTTATATGCACTTATAAGGTACCTTTACACCCCTCAACTGCGGTGTAGCAACTGAGAGGCAATTCCCTTGGGTTGACGACGCAATTGCGGCGTGTAAATGCGGCATCGGCGTTCGGAGGCAACAGTCAAAAACGTGCACGCACATGTTCAGTTGCCTCCGATCGCCGGTGATAGTTGCGGCGTGTAAAGGTACCCATACAGTTTCTGCTTTGAAATCCCCACAAAAACACTCTATGTGTAATGTCCACTGCAGTGCCGACACCTCCACTGCAGGGAGATGGCCGGCTGTGGCCTACTCGCTCTTCCGGCGGTCCTGTGGCATCTGTCCGGGCTCTGTCTGCTGCTTCCTGCTCACAGGTAGCATACACTGCATGCCCTGCTCCTTAAAGGACCAGGGCACCCTACCCAGAAATACTTCTCAGCCTATGGCTGAGAAGCAGTGTATTTAAGGCACCTTCCTCATCTGGAAGGTGCTTGAGAAACATGCTCTATGCTTTAAAGACATACTGTTAGTTGTAAGGTCCCCTTTCTACATCCAGTATTTGTGCCTTGTCTGATAATTGCTCCTAGTTTTGCTGATCCGCTAGCACCTGTCTGCTTCAGCCTTCTGGCATACCATCTGAACTAGTCCTGCTGCCACACCATCTGTACAAGTCCTGATGCCGTACCATCTGTACCAGTCCTGATGCCGTACCATCTGTACCAGTCCTGATGCCGTACCATCTGTACCAGTCCTGATGCCATACCCTCTGTAACAGTTGCTGCTGTACCATCTGTACCAGTCCTAACACCATATCCAGAGAGTGTACCTGCCTGCATCCAACTGGTCAGCCTGCACCTTCCCAGGGACTGTCCCTGCCTACTTCCCGAGGAGTTTTTTTTTTAGTATTTCCTGAAAGAGTCCTGAAAAACATGTGATGGCAAAAAAAGTGAATCAAAAAGAAAGATTTACCAGGGCCACTTGTCCATACATTTTCAGGTTCCTTTATTGGGTTTTAAAGTAAAAACATGAGCATCCTGACCAGACACGTTTTGGAATCACGTTCCTTACTCATCGGCTTTATATATTGCATTAAAAACAATCCACTTAAAAGAACCTACATTCATTACAACACTAATGTTCATAGTATTCAGGTGATAGATTAACTTAGAACAAATAGTGATGGCAAACATTATCACACTTGTAAATAAGAACTGGACGTTTTTAGACATGGACAATAGCGATTGACATTAGCAAGGGATATAAACACATATTCCTTTACATAATCAAAAATTATCAACCTAGAGGTAAGTTCATGCAATAACATATTTATTCTCACTGAGAGTTACAATTACAGAAATACCAAACAGGGAAATTGTGCTAGTGAGTACGGTAATTATTATTACTTTTTTTTAATCTTTCATTTTTTGTTATTATTTTCATTTTTTAATTTTTATTATTTTTATATTAAGGTACAAGGTTTAATGATCAAATAATTGCATTTTTATTTTTATATTTAGATATTTTAAATATACTTATTCAGATTATTTTTATTTTTGTTTTATTTTCATTTTTGATATAATAGTTTTAATTTTTTTTTTTTATTGTTTTTATTATTTTCATACGCAATTTTTATATTAATTCTAGAGCACATTCACCTCTTTCCAAAAAAACATATCATTACAAAAATGTATCCAAATTTTCTTTTATTGATATTTATTTATGCAATCACCCACCTCTACATTGTTTGTACAATACCCCCATCAATACTGCAAAAAAGCCCCCGCACTATAGAATTTTCACTGTGGGTTTCCCTTCCCTTATTGTCTGTGTATTTAATTTTGATTACCGTACATATACATATTATGTTCTCCCATCCCGACTGTCTACAGCAATGGAAATAATTTGTGGATCCCCCAATTTAGGGATACTTGATATTCCATTTATTTTTAAATGAATACATTCTATAAGAATTCCCCAGTCATGTATAGGAAAAATCACCCAGGACGATGACCTCCATACATGCACCCATATGGCGCTGGGTGTTTAATCAAAATCTGCATCAACTCATGCAAAGGAAGAAGTCTTTCTATAGGCCCCGTCACACACTTCAACGTCCGAGTGATCCTATCAACGATCCGACTTGACCTAGATCGCTTGAACAACGTTCAATGATCGCTAGTGAAGTGCCACACGTACAGATATTTTTAATGACGCAGCAACGATTCCGCGACAAGCAAACGATACTTGCGGTCGTTAGATCGCCTACATCCTTCAGTTCTGAATAGGCGAAGTCGGTAACAACATCGTTATCAAGTTGTCACACACCGATGCTGCAGCTTGGACGGACGGTCATCGTTTGGTTTAAGTTAAACACCAGGAGAACACTTGGAGTTTTATAGTGCAAAAGTAACAAAAATTATTTATTATTTAAGTCCATAAAAACATTGAAGACAGTTACATAAATACGGTACATACAATCAAGGACGGTACATTTAGTGCCAACATAAAACAAAGACAGTCCGGTTACAGTATAAAAAGCTCAGAGTTGTCAAACAAGTAAACATACGTGGTCAGGGTATTCCCCATAGAAAAGATAATCTCATAATCTGAAACCATATCTATCTTCAAAAGCATACTTCAAGTGAAAATCATGCAGTGATTCATAGTCACAGATATATCAATATGCGTCTCTCTATATATATATTAAGCTTACATTGCCACGATGTGCAAAAAACCTGTGGTTCAAGAGTCATGTAAAAAAAAAAAACACCGTTAATGGTCCATAGTACATGGGTATTAGTTTACTTTAGACCAGGGGCGGAACTACACTGGTGCAGCTGGTGCAGCTGCACCAGGGCCCCGACCGGTTAGGGGGCCCCTTCAAGCCTGGAGGGGGCCCCCAGCCGACCCCCACAAGCCGCCGTCAAAGGAGAGGAGGGCCAGGTAAGGGTAGCAGAGAGCTTCCTGCTTCCCTTGCCTAATCCCGCCCCTCCTCTCCGGCTCCTACGACCATCCGACGCAGCTCTGCCAGCAGCACCAGGCGGGAGAGCGCGGCTCTCCCGGCAGCAGCGCGGCTCTCCCGGCAGAACCAGGCGGGAGAGCGCGGATCCCCCAGCAGCAGCACGGCTCTCCCAGCAGGACCAGGCGGGAGAGCGCGGCTCTCCCAGAAGCAGCGCGGCTCTCCCAGCAGCGCGGCTCTCCCAGCAGCAGCAGGTAAGAGAGCTCTGCTCTCCCAGCATCCCATCCCCCCTCCCCCCCCGGTCCTCACCTGCACCGGGGCCCCCGGGGGTGACGGTCCGCCCCTGCTTTAGACCATCGAGATAGGAGCAAATTCTCCAAAGTACATGAAATATAAGCATAGTCATATTACCCATAGGTCCAATGCTGCAGGGTAAATTGTACCGGACTCAAGACAGACACACATAGAGGCACTCGATCCTACACGTGTTTCAGTGTTTTTAGTGAACTTGCTTCCTCAGGGAAAGATCCTGAGAAACTATGGCCATATAAACCACATGCATGATATTGCAAGTAATGTATGCTTTTATTGGAAACATTTTCCACGTACTGTCATTTTGGAAATTGTGCCGACATCTACGTATGTACAAAGATTGCACTTGTTCCCTCCACATTTATAAGAACCTCTTTGTCTCAGCCAGGTAGGCTGCAATCTATCACTAATTAACATACTGGGTGATAACATACTGCCCAAAACTTTGCCTTTTTTGGCTACAAAACGCCAACCCCGAGACAGAATTTTCTTCAGGATGGGATCCTGATACAAAATGGGAATGTTCCTCTTTAAAAGGGCAACAATGTTTCCATTATCCAAACTATATGGAGTGGAAAAGGTTGCAAACTGTCTGTTTTGCGCTTTGCATAATTGGTTGGATTTGTATACTAATTTACATGCTCTTTCAAAGCACCATTTTTTATAACCCCTATGTTTCAGACTTTTTTATGTTAATCTACTCCATCCTATAGTCTGGATTGCCCCTACCATTTTGTTTTGCTCTAATCAACTCCCCTATTGGCAAATTTCGTGGCAACTGTCCGCCCGTAAGATCGAATTTTCACCAAGGGGTTCTCTATACAATTTTGTCGATATTCTTCCTGAACTCTCACTCCCCATAAGAACCAGGTCCAAAAAGGGTGCCATAATGGTGTGTATATCCATAGTGAAAGTTAGATTGTAGTTGTTACGGTTAAAGAACTCCAAGAGGGAAAGGGGAGTAGGTCCGGGTGATACATCTGACAATCTAGTCCAGTAAATGACCAAGTCGTCGATATATCTCCCGTACCACACCAGATGATCAATGAAGGGGTTGCTGGAATTGTATATGAATTTCCCCTCCCAAACATCCATATATAAATTCACCAAAGATGGTGAGAACTTAGCCCCCGTTGGACAGCCACATAACTGTAAAAAGAATTGATTTTCAAATTTGAAGAAATTTCTACTGAGTAGGTGTTCAAGGGACATCAAAAGGAAGGATCCTGAAGCGAACTTCTCCACTAGACCTGTGATGGCAAATCTATGTCACGTGTGCCAGCGAGGGCACACAGAGACCTCTCTGCTGGCATGTGGCCTTGCCTCTGCACTGCTGCTTTAAACTGCCGGCAACATAGCCGGCGGTGTGGTGCCGGCAGTTCAAAGCTGTGTCGGATCAGAGGACACATTTCTCCTCCCTACAACAATCTCTCCTAACCGCGCAAACCCAGTGTCATGTGACCGTGGGAGATGACAAAAGTGGGAGTACTGGGTGAGTATGATTTTTTTTATCCTATATATAGTAACCAGGATGGGGAAATACTACTACCAGATGACAAGGATGTGGCATATTACTATGTGATGAGGACAAGGATGGGGCATATTACTATGTGATGGGGACAAGGATGGGGCATATTACTATGTGATGGGGACAAGGATGGGGAATATTACTAAGTGATGGGGCATATTACTACGTGATGGGGACAAGGATGGGGCATATTATTATGTGATGGGGACAAAGATGGGGCATATTACTATGTGATTAAGAACAAGGATGGGGAATAATATTATGTTATGGGGCATATTACTATGTGATTAAGAACAAGGATGGGGAATAATATTATGTTATGGGGCATATTACTATGTGATAGGGACAAGGATGGGGCATATTACTATGTGATTAAGAATAAGGATGGGGAATAATATTATGTGATGGGGCATATTACTAGGTGATGGGGACAAGGATGGGGCATATTATTTTGTGATGGGGCATATTACTATGTGATGGGGACAAAGAAGGGCATATTACTATGTGATGGGGCAGGATAGGGCATTACTGAAAGGGGATCAGGATGGGGCATTGCTGAAAAGGGAGCAGGATGGAGCACATAACTGCAAGGAGACCTTTTATTCACCATCATTGGCCTAGACAAAAGGCTGCAGAGAGTTTCAGAATAGGATCAAAGGGGTAAGGTTTCTCCTTATGGAGAGTGACATGCCAGCATGAGAAGACTTAAACACCTTGCATGCTCCTCTGGGAAATGTAATATGCATACTGTCTCTTCAGAAAGGAACAGGACTTGAACTCTTGTGCCACCTATTGAAATTGGCAATCATGAAAGTCAATATCAACCATTTAACAAGCCTTGCAATATGATTTAGGATACAAGCCAAACCAGAACCTCAATTTACAGACATAGTGTTTCAGGGTATTGCCCTTTGTCAGTTCAAAGTATGAGATCCAATATGGATGAGATACTAAGACTGGGATCTAAGGGTTAAGGTTTCTTCTTGTGGAGAGTGACATGCCAGGTCAGGCATGTCAGCATGAGGAGACTTAAACATCTTGCATGCACCTAAGGGTAATTTAAAATGCAAATAGTTTCTTCAGAGAGGAAGAGGACTTGAACTATATGCCTGCATTTACAGTTTAAAAAAAAATCTTCAAAATTGCTTAAGGAAACTCTTCGAGAAAACTCCCCCAACAAAGGGGAGTTTCCAGAAGGGGTTTCTGCTTGAAAAACTTATCGTTTTTGAAAGCCTCATAAGGCACAATAAATGTCAACAAATAACACGACAAAAAAGTGACTTAAAAAAATGCAAATGATGAATCAAGCCCCAAGTGTTTGATTAATTTGCAGTGATACCTCTGGACAAATGAAGTATTACACAGTAATTTTTTAATTAATAGGAGGTCCGTGTAATATTATATACTGAAAAATGTTTTCATGCTATCTCTGCGCTGGGTAATAAATAAGGATTCTGCCCGCAGAATATGGAACAATAACATGAACCTGTCACTTGTTAATCTGCAGGTTAATAGCATTTGTAACCTGCCCGGCGCCTGAACATTAAACCCCACTGCTGGGAGGAAATTAATCATCTGACAGCGTTCGAGGTTCAGTCATCGCTCTTGTTAATGGAAGGCAGCAAATGTAACCACGTCTCCCCCAATGACTGACAGCTGCTTCTAATGCTTCCTTCAGAAGAACAGGAGGAGAAGAGGAGCTTTGGTGATAAAAATTATAGGCTTTTTTGATAGCAAGCTCTTAAAGGATTTGATCAAGCAAATCTTATGGACAAATACAGATTACACATACAAAAAAACAGAAGAGCTATAAAAACAATGAAAAACACCAGTCCATTACAATATTTCTACATGTATAACGAGGACACACAAGTACATTGAATGTTTGCAAGAAAAGTAAAACGGAATGTTCAGTAATCAGCAGAAAGTGGACCCCGACGCACGTTGAGTGCTCTCTATACCGCTTAATCATTGGGATACAAGCAGTAAACAGGGCATGCGAAACGTGCGTCAGGGTCCCATGGGGGTCCAATTTCTGCTGATTACTGAACATTATGTTTCACGTATCCTGTAAATATTCAATGGACCACTGTGTCTTTGTTATACATGTAAAAATACTGTAATGGACTGGTGTTTTTCATAGTTGGTATTTGTTATATCTCTTCTTCTTTTTGTATGTATAATCTGTATTGGTCTGTTAGATTTGCTTGATCAAATCCTTTTAGAGTTTGTTATTAATAAAGCCAATAATTTTTAAGACGAAATCTCCTTTGCTCCTCTTGTTGCTTCATATCCAATAAACATAGTTTGCATTTTGGCAATACCAAAGTGTGTACTAGGCAAGTGTAATCGGTTACTTTCAGGATGATAAGAAATTTGAGTTTCTATGCAAAGCCATAAAAAGAGTCCACATAATAGGCCCATTGTGTCAGCTAATAGTGAAAACCAATGCCCCTCAGCCCGGATCGTATGAAAACCTGAAATAAGGAAACTCAAGGTTGCAAGAAACCCAACCAGCTCTGATTATCCAGGAGGCATGAATGGGCCTCGTTTACACTGGGATAATTGTCGTGTGCTTTTGGATCACTCCAATTAAGTTTTTGTCAGGCACAAAATCATCCACCCCAATCAGAGACACCATGTCCTTATAGACAATATGAACCTTGCACTTTACAGGGAACGTCACGACCTGCTGCCTAACTTCAGAAAGCGTAGACGGGGCAGAAACTATTCTCTGTTTCCTGGGAAAGTTCATTGCACAAAAGGAAATGAAATACATGACACGACTTTTCATGAGAAATACATAAGAAAAATGCTAAAACACTCATCAGCCTCACCTCTCCAGTTGTAAAAATAATATGCATTTGTGAAAATAAAGCCCCCCCTCAAAATAAAGACTATATTTCCGAGACTACACATATAATCAGGCCCGGTTCATCATTCACTATTCTTTTTTTTTGTTGAGTTGCTTTCACTGGTGTTTATTGTACCAAATTAGTCAAAATGAGGCATGCAAATCACAAACTTGGCACAAAGCCCAAAAATGTTTTTATTTTCTTGTCAATGATCACTTTTTATTTAAAGTGGCGAAAATCACTCCAGGAAAGGTAGGCGGAAAGATTGGAGAAGAGTGGTGCCAAGTTTTGGAAACATCTGGAATCCGTAGACAATGTGAAAAAAACAGATGAGCACATTTAACTCCTTCATAACTTATGACGCACATGTGCATCATAGGTCACCTCCCACCCTTTGTTGCGAGCTCATGCATCATCCCCTGGTGTATCCAACAGCGGCGATCAGATCGGCGATCTGATCGCCGCTGTTAACCCCTTGGATCGCTCTGTCATTCACTGACAGCGCAACCTAAAGCACCGCAGTGGGGATCGATCGCGGAGCCTCAATGCATTGCCATGACAGCGTGGGGTGAGCTGATGACGGTCAGTGATTGACAGCACGAACCAAAGGCCCGTGGCAGGGATCACAATGGTCCTAGCCGTGATCGGAGGTCCCGTGAAGCGATCATGGAACCTCCATGGTTTACCCGGGCAGCCCAGGGTCCTATGATGACACTTGAATGCTGTCCTGAATCATTTCCTGTGTATGGATGGCGAGCGCCAGGATCCACATGAAGTGATCACTTCCCCTATGTACTGGAGTACTGCAGCACATCAGTACATAGGACAAACGATCACAATGTGCAGCACTGAGGCCCTCTAGAGGCCAATGTAAAATAAAGAAAAACATTTTAAAAAGTTTTTAATAAATATGAAAAAAAAAACCTGACAAAAGTTCAAATCACCCCGCTTTTGCACTATTGGACATAAAACTATAAAAAAAATGAAAAAAATTCCATATTTGGTATGGCTGCTTTCAGAAATGCCCGATTAAAATATAACATCAATCAGATCTGTAAACTGCATAACGGAAAAAAAAGTCCAAACACCAAAATTACGTTTTTTTGGTTGCTACAACAGTGCAATAAAATGCACAAATGGGCGATGAAAACAGCGTATTTACCCAAAAATGGTATCATTAGAAACATCAGCTCAAGACGCAAAAAATAAGCCATCACACAGGCCAGATCCAGAATAATAAGAACACTACGCGTCGTGGAAAAGGGCGCCAAAAGCGCAATTTATTTGTCTTTAAAAACTTCTGAATTTTTTTTCACCACTTAGATAAAAGTAAAAGTATACAGTACATGTTTGGTATCTAAGAACTAGTGCTAACTCAAGGCATCATACTGACGTGTTAGTTTTACCATATAGTGAACATGATAATAAATAAAAAAAACAACAAAAAAAAACATTGTGTAGTTGCACTTTTTTTTTTGCAATTTCACCACACTTGGAATGTTTTTCCCGTACACTTTATGGTATAATGAATACCAAATGGTATAAAAAATACAACTCGTCCCACAAAAAACAAACCCTCAAAATTAGATGAGGTGCAAAAATGAAACAAAAAATATAGGCACTATAATTATTATTTTTATTTATATAGCACCATTAAATTCCATGGCGCTTTACATGCTAAAAGGGCAGATAAGGACAAGTACGATAAATGTGGACAATTTGGTCGTACAGATACAAGAGGGGAGAAGATCCTGTCCGCGAGGGCTCACAGTGCACGAGGGGCAATTATAAATCGGGGTCTCCATTTGATTTTAATTGAATGACAGTTTTTTCTTACAGATGACCTCTATAGTTGTCTATAACCAAGGTGGGGGTTGCACTTTTCTGCAATTTCCTTTTTTTATTAATTCAATTTATTTTATAATTTAGGATTCACACAAATGAGCAATTACCCTGCAGTAAGTAAATAAATAAATAAAAACTAAAAGAATGAGCTGGAGTATAAGCTGATGTAGTAGAAGTATGTTCACATTGTGGTCATTTTACAGACAGAACCCAAGAGAAAAGCACAAAATGAGTATATACCCTATCATAAAGTAAATAGTAGTAGTACATTTAAATAACAGAGTACTTGGTTAGCACTGTTTGATCAAAGAGTAATAGCCACCCCACCACTTGTCACGATTGGATGGCTCTTACCCTCTTTGATCAAACAGTGTTAACCTAGTGTAATATGTTATTTAAAGGTGCTACTACTACTTAAAGATATACACTACCGTTCAAACGTTTGGGGTCATTTAGAAATGTCCTTATTTTTTTTCAATGAAGCTAACATTAAATGAATCAGAAATACACTCTATACATTGTTAATGTAGTAAATGACTATTCTAGCTTCAAACATCTTGCTTTTAATGCAATATCTACAGTACATAGGTGTATAGAGGCCCATTTCAAATAACCACCACTCCTTTGTTTTAATGGTAGATTGTGTTTGCTAACTGTGTAAGAAAGCTAATGGATGTGTAGCAAGTATGTTAGCACAGCTGAAAATGGTTTGGCTGATTAGAAAAGCTTTAAAATTGACCTTCCTTTGAGCTAGTTGAGAATCTGGAGCATTACATTTGTTTGTTCTATGAAACTCTCAAAATGGCCAGAAAAAGAGAACTTTCATGTGAAACTTGACAAGCCATTCTTGTTATTAGAAATTAAAGCTATTCCAAGCGAGTGGTTGCCAAGAAACTGAAGATTTCCTACAACGGTGTGTACTACTCCCTTCAGAGGAGAGCACAAACAGGCTCTAACCAGAGTATAAAGAGCAGTGGGAGGCCCCGCTTCACAACTGAGCAAGAAGACAAGTACATTAGAGTCTCTAGTTTGAGAAATAGACACCTCACAGCTCCTCAACTGGCAGCTTCATTATATAGTACCCGCAAAACGCCAGTGTCAACGTCTACAGTGGAGTGGCGACTACGGGATGCTGGCCTTCAGGGCAGAGTGGCAAAGGAAAAGCCAAATCTGAAACTGGCTAATAAAAGGAAAAGATTAATATGGGCAAAATAATACAGACATTGGACAGAGGAAGATTGGAACAAAGTTTTATGGACAGAGGAATCAAAGTTTGAGGTGTTTGGATCACACAGAAGAACATTTGTGAGAAGCAGAACAACTGAAAAGATGCTGGAAGAGGCCTGACGCCATCTGTCAAGCATGGTGGAGGTAATGTGATGGTCTGGGTGGCTTTGGTGCTGGTAAAGTGGGAGATTTGTACAAGGTAAGAGGGATTTTGAATAAGGAAGGCTATCACTCCATTTTGCAATGCCATGCCATACCCTGTGGACAGCGCTTGATTGGAGCCAATTTCATCCTACAACAGGACAATGACCCAAAGCATATCTCCAAATTATGCATGGTATTCTATCTGTAATGGAGTGGCCAGCGCAGTCACCAGATCTCAACCCCATTGTGCTGTTGTGGGAGCAGCTGACCACATGGTACACAAAAAGTGCCCATCAAGCCAATCCAACTAGTGGGAGCGGCTTCAGAAAGCATGGAGTGAAATTTCTCAAGATTACTCAGCAAATTAACAGCTAGAATCACAGGTCACTAGGTCTGCAATGCTGGAATTGCTGCAAAGGAGCATTCTTTGACAAAAGCAAAGTTTGAAGGAGAAAATTATTATTTCAAATAAAAATCATTATTTCTAATCTTGTCAATGTCTGGACTACCGTATATACTCAAGTATAAGCCGAGTTTTTTAGCACAAAAATTGTGCTGAAAAGTGCCCCCCTCGGCTTATACTCGAGTCGTACAGTTTGGTGTGGGATGGGGGGTAGTGATGGGCGAATCCTAAATTACTCGGAATCGCTTGACTCTAGCGAGTCCGAGCCCAGGACTCGCTACTCGTTGCGAGTCTAGCGAGTCCAATGTTAATGAATGGGGAAGCGAGTAATAGCGAGTAGTGTGAGATTTACAAATCGCAGATGTGTCGGAAGCTTCAGCCTGAAGCAATCCTAGTTTTGTCATTTATTTGCATTGCTAGTTTACTTTGTAAGTAATCGCTGACTCGCACAGATAAGATCCTGTCTTCTCTGTGTTCTGGCTGCCCCAGCTCCAGGGTCCTAGAGCCCGCCTGCTGCCTGATGTAGCAGAGCTGAGATTGTTCTCAGTCTGCTCATTCCCTGTGTACAGACATGAATGTCTGTGCACAGAGATGATGTAGCAGAGCTGAGATTGTTCTCAGTCTGCTCATTCCCTGTGTACAGACATGAATGTCTGTGCACAGAGATGATGTAGCAGAGCTGAGATTGTTCTCAGTCTGCTTATTCCCTGTGCATAGACATCTATATTTATGCACAGGGGATGTAGCAGAGAGGACATCGCGTTTTGGACTGCGTCGGACGGAAGAGGATTTTTTTAATTAAAGATGGAGTCCCTAATGGCTTTTTTTTTTATTTCTAATAAAAATTTTTCCTTGTGTTGTGTTTTTTTTAAAACAATTTAATAGAAATTCATGGCGGTCATGTCTAATATTGGCGTGACCGCCATAAATTTCGGGCTTAGGGCCAGCTGATAATACAAAGCTGGCCCTAACCTCTTTATTACCCAGCGTGCCACCGCCACCAGGGCCGCTGGAAGAGCGAGGTTCAGCGCCAGAGGATGGCGCTTCAATGAACGCGCCATCTTCTGGGGCGGCTGCGGGCTGCAATTTGCAGCGGGGGGTGCCCAGAAAGCTTGGGCATCCCTGCGCTGCGGATTCCAGCCCCCAGCTGCTTAGCTGTACCTGGCTAGACATAGAAATTGCGCGGAGCCCCACGCATTTTTTTTTAATTATTTCATGAAATTCTGAGATTCTGACTCTGAGACTCTGACTCTGAGACTCTGACTCTGAAATTCATGAAATAATTAAAAAAAAATGCGTGGGGCTCCGCGCAATTTCTATGTCTAGCCAGGTACAGCTAAGCAGCTGGGGGCTGGAATCCGCAGCGCAGGGATGCCCAAGCTTTCTGGGCACCCCCCGCTGCAAATTGCAGCCCGCAGCCGCCCCAGAAGATGGCGCGTTCATTGAAGCGCCATCCTCTGGCGCTGAACCCCGCTCTTCCAGCGGCCCTGGTAGCGGTGGCACGCTGGGTAATAAAGAGGTTAGGGCCAGCTTTGTATTATCAGCTGGCCCTAAGCCCGAAATTTATGGCGGTCACGCCAATATTAGACATGACCGCCATGAATTTCTATTAAATTGTTTTAAAAAAAACACAACACAAGGAAAATTTTTTATTAGAAATAAAAAAAAAAGCCATTAGGGACTCCATCTTTAATTAAAAAAATCCTCTTCCGTCCGACGCAGTCCAAAACGCGATGTCCTCTCTGCTACATCCCCTGTGCATAAATATAGATGTCTATGCACAGGGAATGAGCAGACTGAGAACAATCTCAGCACTGCTACATCATCTCTGTGCACAGACATTCATGTCTGTACACAGGGAATGAGCAGACTGAGAACAATCTCAGCTCTGCTACATCATCTCTGTGCACGGACATTCATGTCTGTACACAGGGAATGAGCAGACTGAGAACAATCTCAGCACTGCTACATCATCTCTGTGCACGGACATTCATGTCTGTACACAGGGAATGAGCAGACTGAGAATAATCTCAGCACTGCTACATCATCTCTGTGCACAGACATTCATGTCTGTACACAGGGAATGAGCAGACTGAGAACAATCTCAGCACTGCTACATAATGTCTGTGAGCAGGTGGGCTCTAGGACCCTGGAGCTGCACAGAGAAGACAGCTGGACTCGGCTCCAAAGAAACAGCAGTTATCTGAGAGTTTCCCTGCTATCACTGGCACAGTAGCCAGTGATTACTCGCGAGTCTAATGCAAACAATGGCAATCGTAGTTTTGTCAGCGTTTCTGACAAAACTAGGATTGATATTGATTTGCATTAGACTCGCGAGTAATCACTGGGAAACTCGCAGAGTACCGAGTCCTGCGAGTCCCTTACTACTCGCCGAGTAACGAGTCCTAGCGGTGTCCAGTGGCTGGAGGAGGCGGGGGAGGCTGCAGAGTGAGCAGGAGGTCACATGACCCCGCTCATTAGTGTAGTGTAATATGCACTGCATCCCCCTGTCCATCACCGATAGGGCAAGTGGCACATATTACACTATACTATGTATACTCGTGCCCCCCACGTCATCGCTGCTGCGCCGGTCACATGATTAGAAGCCGGCATACAGAGAGGAAGACCGGAGGGAGGACACACGGTGCCAGCAGGACATTGAAGGGTGAGTTCATGGTTTATTATTTTATGTGCGGCAGCATGGGGGGCCTGTAACCAGTGATGGGGGCCTGTAACCAGTGATGGAGGGGCCTGTAACCAGTGATGGGGGCCTGTAACCAGTGATGGAGGGGCCTGTAACCAGTGATGGAGGGGCCTGTAACCAGTGATGGGGGCCTGTAACCAGTGATGGAGGGGCCTGTAACCAGTGATGGAGGGGCCTGTAACCAGTGATGGAGGGGCCTGTAACCAGTGATGGAGGGGCCTGTAACCAGTGATGGGGGGGGCCTGTAACCAGTGATGGGGGGGCCTGTAACCAGTGATGGGGGGGGCCTGTAACCAGTGATGGGGGGGGCCTGTAACCAGTGATGGGGGGGCCTGTAACCAGTGATGGGGGGGCCTGTAACCAGTGATGGGGGACCTGTAACCAGTGATGGGGGGCCTGTAACCAGTGATGGGGGGGCCTGTAACCAGTGATGGGGGGGCCTGCATACCACTGATGAAGGGCTGTATACCACTGAGGGGATGTAACCAGTAATGGTGCTGTATACCACTGATGAGGGGCTGTATACAACTGAGGGTCTGTAACCAATAATGGGGCTGTATACCACTGATGAGGGGCCTGTATACCACTGAGGGGCTGTAACCAGTATTGGGGCTGTATACCACTGATGTGGGTTTGTATACCACTGATGGAGGGGCTGTAATCAGTGAAGGGGTGCTATATACGAGTGATGGGGGCTGTATACCAGTGATGGTGGTGCTATATACCAGTGATGGGGCCGCTATATACCGGTGATGGGGCCGCTATATACCAGGATAGGGGGCTATATACCAGTAATGGGGGGCCATTTACCATGATCAGTGGGCTGTATACTGTGATGAGAGTCTGCTGCATTTCTCACCCTAGGCTTATTCTCGAGTCAATACGTTTGCCTAGTTTTGGAGGGGAAAATGATTGGCCTCGGCTTATACTCGGGTTGGCTTATACTCGAGTATATATGGTATATTTTCTATTCATTTTGCAACTCATTTGATAAATAAAAGTATGAGTTTTCAGGGAAAACACAAAATCATCTGGGTAACCCCAAACTTATGAGCGGAAGTGTATACAGGTAGAGATAGTACAGGTAGATAACATAGGGTACTTAGCTGACACTTTTTTGATCAAAAGATATGTCAGAGAACTGGCTGGATGTTTGTCTATCGGAGATAGAGAAAACAATTTGTCCTTACTGGTTGGAGTGAAATCATGGACACATTGCTCTATCTTGTTCTTGTGAACAAGATAGAGCAATGTGTCCATGATTTCACTCCAACCAGTAAGTTGCCAGTGAAATTCCTAGTAAAGTGTCCGCGTGTAAAGGTACCCTAAGAGCTATTTCTGGCATTGAGTATATTACACGTTGTTAGGAGTGGGCTGAGGTGTTTAATGTTATAATTAAAGGGCTTGTCCAGGTTTGAGATGAAAGTCTAGGTGACTGCAGGTCTCCGAATCCTCATGGTGTGTGCACTGCACACTTTCAGGATTCTCCCATCTCAATGGTAAGATTGGAAAGTCATGTGAACACAAGTGTGTGATTTATATACTTCTGGTCACGTTCTGACTAGACTTGTCCAGCCTCGCTCAATTCATTTTATTGATCGAAGCCTCACGTGTCTAGTCAGCACGTGACGGCATGTATGTAAATTGCATACCTATGGTTACGTGACCTCCCACTCTCACTGCTGGCACCAGACAATCCTGACAGCAGGCAGTGTGCGCTCTGTGAGAATTCAGAAGTCTGCAGCCACAGAGCCATTAACATAGGGGCCTATGGAGCATGGGTCCGAGAAAACATCGGATTGTTTCCAGGACCCGATTTTAGTGTACTGAGCATGCTCAGTACACTAAAACTGCTCTGTTCCCCTGTAATTTCACTTCCGCAATGCATATATATATGTATACATTGCGGAAGTGAAATTAACTAACAAAGGGTTAAAAATAATTTAAAAAAATCCTCACCTCCAGCGTGTGCCCTGCGCCCTCTAGCTCCCGGGGCTTAAGGACCTGGTAAGGCGGGGCTAACCGATCAGCTGATCGGTCACATGACCGCATCAGCTGAGCGGTTTAAATAACCCGCCCACCAAAACCGATCAGCAGGTGAGAGATTTAAACTGCTCAGCTGATGTGGCCATGTGACCGATCAGCTGATCGGGTTGTCACATGACCACATCAGCGTGGTTTAAATCTCCTGCCCACCGATCAATTTTGGCGGGCTATTTAAACCGCTCAGCTGATGCGGTCATGTGACCAATCAGCTGATCGGGTAGCCCCGCCCCGCCAGGTCCTTAAGCACCGGTAGCTAGACGGCGCGGGACACACGCCAGAGAGATTAAGGTTGTTTTTGTTTTGTTTTTTAACCCTTGCTTCAATTCCACAATGTATGTATATTCATTGCAGGAGTGAAAGCACTCAGCTTGCCTGCACTTTGCAGGCTCGGGCTTTCTGTGTCCAGATCCGTGAAAATCACGGAGTCGGACACAGAAATGGCATCCAGAGATCACCTCCGATGCGGTCCTTTCCTGTCCGTGGGGTCCTGCAAAAAGTAGGATCCCCACCGACAGGGAAAAAACGCTATATGAAAGCAGCCTTACACAAAGTTGTACTGTCAATTACTAAAATGGTCAATGCACGTTACACAACCTGCCCAACAGGTCTAACTGGGACATTCTGTGGCTACTATCTTTGGCACTTAAAGCTTTAAACTGGAGCTACAATTATCTTCAAGTACTTCCACTGAAAGTTATTTGATGAATGTTTTTTGCTATCTGTGTTAAGCCCATCTGGGTCAAGAGATGCAATCTCCTATATGTTATTTTTTTTAAATCAAAATGATGTTTGGGACAAGAATTAGAAGCATTTTCTAAGGAGATGTGAGAGAATGTTTCCTCTTTCTCTTGTGCCAAAATCCGATCCTCATATTGATCCCCTCAAAAAGATATGGGAACAGATCAGCACATTATATTTTTTGACGCACTTCTTACAGAAATTTAATGTTCTACTCACAAATGTTGATGTTTCCTCGGTATTTCATCACCCCCCACATTGACTGACAGCAGGTTATTAAGCAGAATAAGCTGTTGGTCAATACAGGGGCGTTTACAGCCACTTGTCTCCATACACAGAGCAGTGACTTAACCAACACCGGTAACGCCCCATGACTGACACCTGAAAGCTGCCAGGACAACAATGATTTTCTGGATTTTATTTTTGATATTCTATCTCTCACTGCTAAAATTCTAAAATTAACCTACCCTTAAAATTATAGACTGGTCATGTCTTTGTCATTGGGGAAACTTACGAAATCAGCAAGGGATCAAATACTTAATTCCTTCACTGTACCTCTCCGCTACTCCCTCTCCCCATTCTGGCCAATCGCACAGTTGCCATGCATGATCTCATCAATGCCCCTCCTCCTCTACGCGGGAATTCTCGAATATACCTGACAACAGCTGAAACATTACTACATTGCTGCTTGCTGTGATGTCCAATGTTTGCCAGCAAGAACGCTGATTGACAATCAATATGATTTTCATCCCTTGTGTGGGGAATCCAAAAGACACATAGAACCTTCTGTGCCTAACTGATAATCCGGCACTAGAAGCGAGGATCCATGTCGGAGCATGAGCTTCAATCCTGTCATCATATCAGGTTTTTGAAAAGATTAAATTTTGAAATAACCAAGTTCGATCCAATAATGATACAATCAATGTAACACGCACTGTGTAATTAAAATGAAGCAAATGACTTGTTTGGACTTGCTTGTTCTCAGATCATTCTGTACTGGTATCAGTGCCAGTCTCCAGGACTTGGAACAGGGAGGATACTACATGTGTCTAATGAAGAAATGCCATGGAAATATCCAGAATGCTTTAGAATTATAATAGTAGTTGCCCTAAATTTCAGTATGCATAACTGCTATGGTTCTGGCCACAATTTGATCAACAGTATCTTGTATTACAATCAAAACTGATCTATCACTAAAGCCACTAATACCTATCAATTTTACATGGGAATCAAGCTTAAAGAAAACCAAAATTATTCAAGCCACAAATCCCTTTATTAAGATCAGTTAACACTATAATTAATTAAATCAGAGCACCACATATCAATATTCATATATCTGCAAATTACAGCATAGCAAGAGGGTAGGGTGATGCAGGGGTGCCGACATCCGCAGTAAGGAAGGGTAAGGCATGCCGGGAAAATCACCCTACCCTCTTTCTATGCTCTAATTTGCACATATCTGAATGTTGATGTGGGTTGCATTGATTTAATCAAATATAGTGTTAGTTGATCTTAATAAAGGGATATGTGGGTTAAATAATTTTGGTGTTCTATCACTGTAGCCCCCACATGCATTACGTTTACCAACCAGAATATCTAAAGTATTGAGAAGTGCAAAGATCAAAATTGTACAATATGTGGTTCATCTGATCAAGGTCTTCTTAAAGGCCCCGTTACACGGCATGACATCATGAACGACATCGCTGATACGTCACGGGTTTGGAGGCGTTCCAGCAACCTCGTTGCGACCTTGTTGCATGTGACTCTAGCAAGTTGTAACGATAAATTGTTGAATCGCTGATCGCAGGTTTGAGAACATGTTCTCAAACCACACAATCGACGATCAGCCTACCTGCCATATCGTTGTGTTTGACACCGCGATAACAATGTTGTTTACGACTTTGCCCATTCCCAGCAATGAGCAGGGATCGTTCGCGGGGTTCGTGAACAATACCTGCTCACAACATCATTGGTGCATCGTCCACAATATCTAGACGTGTGACATCTCACCAACGATGTCAAAACGATGTCTGCAACAACCACGCACCCACGAGATCGTTGCCGACATCGTTCCAATGTCGTGCCATGTAACGGGCCTTTAGATGGAGAACAGTCTGGGACTTTGCTTATATTTTACAATGGTCTGTCAACTGGGTGTTGCTACAGACATCATGCTGTCTGAGAGCTGGCTCCCTGCAGTTATGCAACAGGGAGCTGGCTGTCGTTTAGCATGACATCGGCAGAGACGCCCCATCGACAGAGCAGAGCATAAGTGAAGAAGCTGGTCCATTAATGTAAAGTCGCCAGAACCTGCAAAATTGCTATCAGGATGGTCTGTAACTGCTCTGAGCTGGAAGAGATTGGCACTAGGAAGATACGGTACTTAGTTAGTTAGTTAGGAAGTAAAGAGAAAAAATCTGAGGTGGCACTTACCATTGAAATAAAATCTTCACCTTTATTTAAACATCTTAACAGGCCATGCAAGAGAGGGGGAGGATGCGGTTTACATCCAGAACTACTTACATTAGTTAGCAATAGTGATGAGCGAGTAGCGAAATATTGGTAATCGCTATACTCGTAATGAGTACTTTGTAATAATCGCGATTTCGTCTGAATAGCGAGTCTAATATTAGTCAATTAGTGATAAACTCCGCCCAGACACATCTGGCTATAAAATGAGTATTTCCAGGACAGAACAGGAGGGTGGGCTTTTTTGAGTTTTCACTGCATAAAACACCTTGCTGTACCTCCCAGTGAGATCCTAACATTCAATCTGCTCTCACTGAGGTGCCAGCTCCCATTGTTTACTGAAGGGAGCTGTCAATGTGTCAGACCGATAATGATCGACAAATCCCTCATGAGCACCAGCGATACTCGCCGAGTAATGAGTATCGTGAATACCGTATTATCTGTGCGAGTAACGAATAGTAACGATTACACTCATTCATCACTAGTTAGCAACTGTCTGTAAATTCTTAGCCCTATTGTAAAAATTAAGAATAATCCCAGGAAACCCCTTCAAACTGCTCTACTTGTATTCTAGAGCACTGAGACTATACCTCCATTAACAAAAACACACACTGTGTGACTAAAAAGCTTTTGGCACATTATCATATGCTAGATGTACCGTAGTTTGTCGGATCTTGCTTTTCGTTTTCTAAACACGCAGGTATTTACATTGGCACACTCACTATGGGTTCTGCTCACCTCTATGTACTAAATCTTAAACATGTAGGCAGAGGTGACTGTGTAAATGTACACATAAACCATTATGTATTTTTAACATTTTATATGAATTGTTTTAATAGGTTGTGGTAGAAAGTTAAAAAAACATTGCACTAAGTTTTGTTGTTGTCATCTGCATTCCTTTATTTATTTTTAACACCCCGATAGTCAGTTTGGTTTTCCCCAGGGGAGATAGCCTAAAGCAGGACTTTTCTGTCTGCAGAATATGTGCCCACGCAGAGTATTTTATTGCAGACATTTCTGCACCAAATCCTCACCCTGTGGCTGGAAAGTGCACTAAATACACCATGTGGATTTGCTGATGCTTTTCGGTCTATTGGCTAATTTACATTTAACAGTTGGACTGTCCTGCCTAAATTATTGACATTTTCTTAATGTGGCTGGTTGGCTTTTCTACAATTTAAACATATCCGCATCCATACAATAGTACATTACTTACTGGTTGCTGAGAGTCCAACCATGATCCTTTGCACAGCAATCTATACACAGCCCCATGAAAGGAAAGCAGAGGTGCTCATGTGCAACCGCCACTCTATGCATTGTCTATAGGCCTGCTAGAGAAAGTCGAGTACCGTACTATCTCCAGCAAAGAATGGAGCAGAGCGAACATGAGCACCCATGCTCAATTCAGATGGGGCTCTGCAGAGCCCTGCCCTCAGAGTCGCTGTCTTTTTCAGCAGTCAGATTCACTGTGATTAGTAACTTATCTGCTATCCTATAAATAAGGCTTCACTCCCGCTTGCGAGAGACTCAACGAGTCTTGCATCGGCATCTCCTGGCACAGCTGCCGCTCCCTGGACAGGTACATGTAGCTGCATGTCTTTATATAGAGCTGCACACTCCTGTCCAGGGAGCGGGCAGGCATGCTGGGTGATGCCGATGCAAGATCCAACAAGTCTTCAGCATGTCTCTCACTAGTGGGACCATGGCCTAAGTGATGACATTCAAATGTGGCAGATCCCCTTTAATTCACACTTCGATTCATTGTTTCTCTAAATATATATTAAAAGAGTAAAGAGATTTTTCATGGAGCTCACTATTACCGGCAGCTTGTAAGAGAAGATTGAAGGTATATGAAGGGTGTGGTACTTTCCAGGAGGCTGGAGCTCAGGAACTTATGACCTCACCTGGACTGCCCACACATTAACACCGCCAGAAGTACCCCAGATCCCAGCCACTTTAACCCTAGTGTATGAGAGAAGCCTGTGCTCTCCAGAATCCTCTGCAAAGGCTTCTCCCCTATCAGCAGCATCACGCACAGTGTGAATATGGCGATGGCTACTGACAGGAGCAGAAACCACAGGAGAAGGCCCTGGCAGAGGCCTTTATCACCTGCACAAACTACAGGGTGAATATGGCGAGGCCTGGTGACAGGAGAAGAAGTAGGCCCTGACAGGGACATAACACCTTTATCACCGGCACCACCTACAGGGTGAGTATGGCGGGGCCTGGTGATAGGGGTAGGAATAGCAGGAGCCAGCTCAGGTGGAGATGTGACACTAAACAGCCCAATAAGTGATACATCGCTGGAATCAGGATCTCTGCTTTATGATTTGTACTGCTTTCAGATTAGGTGGCGAAAACCCAGTGACAGATTTCTTTTAAGAAGGAATAGTACAGTCCTTGTAATAACTAGGCATTTCTGGTTTATTTTATTTTACTTATATTATTAGCGGGAATTTTCATGGACCTTTCACCAGACATTGGACCAGTTTGGGAATCCACAAAAGGATCCTTTGGCTCTCAAGTGAACAAAAACAACTCTGCCTATGCCCAAATGTCAAAGCATCTGTGGCTTTGGCATGATGGAAAACCAAAGCCACAGGCATTTTCCCTAAAGTGACCTTTTTTTATATACCATCACACTGAACCCTTTCAAAAAGGGGCATTCAGAATTTTGGAATTGTAGACAGTTCTCCTGCGGTGGCCATTCACTATTGTGTCATTTCGTATGACCCCACCCCATGTAACATTAGTGACAATACTGTGCTATATAATAAGGAATTCACACATGGTTGACAATAAATCACAATGAAGCCCCTGTTATAAAACTGAGATTTTACTAAAGTTGATACTCAGTTTAGTTTTATTAGGTTGGAATCCTGTGTATCTGTGAGATTATATAAAGCTTATCATGGCTGCCAGGAAGATTAGATTGGGCACCAGAAGTTTGGTTTTCACAAAGGTGTTAGCACATCACTAAAACAGACAGATTTATCAACACTGAAGTCTAATATTTGTTCAAGTTAAAAGAGAAAAACTCAAATATTTAACACAAGATATAAGGCTTTATTTTTATTGTCTAAACAGATTCAAATGAAATTGGAATGGAGACGTTTTGTTATGGGGTGAAGATTGCTTAACTAATTCTATTAAACATAGGGGAACACAGTAAAACATCCAAATGTGACTAGAAATGCAACCAGAGCATCTGGCTCCGCTAACTGGGTCAGTCTGGTTATGTGTATGACAAGCAGAGAGGGCTGAACATTTCTGAATGTGGCCATACCAAATGTGTATATATTTTTTAATAGTTTTATTTTCAATGGGGCAAAAAGGGAGTGATTTGAACTTTTATGGATTTTTTTCATATTGTTAATAACTTCTTTTTTTTTCATTATTTTACTTCGCTCATTAGATGGCCTCAGAATTCTGTCTGATCGCTTCCCCTGTGTTCCAATGGGCTACAGCCTAGCGGAACATAGGGGAAGTGATAACTCCTTGCTGGTGATATCACTGGGTCATCGCCAGCAGGAAGTGATTCCATACAGCTTCCGTGGTCATTAAATGACCCTGGGCTGTGCAGATAACAGCGGAGGTCCCGTGATTGCTGATCTGATTGGTGGTGTTAGCTACACATCTAAGTTGTTGAGATCCTTGTAGGGGGCATACAGAGTAGAATCTCAATATTTGTAGATGACACTAAACTCTGCAGGGTAATCAATACAGAGGAGGACAATTTTATATTACAGAAGGATTTATGTAAACTAGAAGCTTGGGCTGCTAAATGGCAAATGCGCTTTAATGGGGATAAATGTAAAGTCATGCACTTGGGCAGAGGAAACAAAAGGTATTTATGTGTATTTATGTAATTATGTGCTTAATTGTAAAACACTGGGCAAAAC
The DNA here is from genome assembly GCA_033576535.1 of Allobates femoralis. Classification (NCBI taxonomy): domain Eukaryota; kingdom Metazoa; phylum Chordata; class Amphibia; order Anura; family Aromobatidae; genus Allobates; species Allobates femoralis. The sequence continues at coordinate 690,445,286 of JARQOC010000002.1, read as the reverse complement.
TGTCACTGAAAAAGACCTGGGTGTATGGGTAGATAACAAACTCACATTTAGTGGCCAGTGTCAGGCAGCTGCTGCAAAGGCAAATAAAATAATGGGATGCATTAAAAGAGACATAGATGCTCATGAGGGGAACATAATTTTACCTCTATACAAGTCACTAGTGCGACCACACTTAGAATACTGTGTACAATTTTGGTCTCCGGTGTATAAGAAAGACATAGCTGAACTAGAGCGGGTCCAGAGAAGAGCGACAAAAGTCATTAGAGGACTGAGGGGTCTGCAATACCAAGACAGGTTATTAAACTTGGGGTTATTTAGCTTGGAAAAACGAAGGCTTAGGGGTGATCTTATAATAATGTATAAATATATGAGGGGACAGTACAGAGACCTTTCTAATGATCTCTTTACTCTTAGGAATGAGACTGGGACAAGGGGGCATCCTCTACGTCTGGAGGAAAGAAGGTTTAATCATAATCAGACGCGGATTCTTTACTGTAAGAGCAGTGAGACTATGGAACTCTCTGCCACATGATGTTGTAATGAGTGAGTCACTACTAACATTTAAGAAGGGCCTGGATGCCTTTCTTGAAAACTATAATATTACCAGTTATACTTACTAGATTCTGTGATAGGGCGTTGATCCAGGGAACTAGTCTGATTGCCGTATCTGGAGTCGGGAAGGAATTTTTTCCTCCAATGTGGAGCTTAGTGTTGCCACATGGGTTTTTTTTTGCCTTCCTCTGAATCAACATGTTAGGCTATGGGTTGAACTAGATGGACTTAAAGTCTTCCTTCAACCTTAAAAACTATGTTACTATGTTACTATGTATGTGGGAGGATGCAAGCTCACAGCGTGAGCTCCCATCAGGGGGTGGGACACGGCCAAGGGTGCATATATACGTCCTTGGTTGTGAAGGGGTTAAATAAAGTTGCTTTGTTTTTGTTATTTCCTGTAATTTGGCTTTGCCAAATTCTATTGATATAGTCATGAGCGGATTACATGTTTTCTTAGTGCCAGTCTGAAGCAGAAACACAGTAAATTCACGCATGCAATTTTTACCTGCGGATTTTCAGCATCTAATAAGATTCTCTGAGAAAAATCTGTGTATAAAACTCAATCCACTCGCAAGAGATACTGACATAAAAAACTCACCAAAAAATCTTGCTAACTTAACCTAAAATGAAGATTCTATTAGCTAGAACTACTAATAAACTACTAACAAAGATCAGCCATCTTCTGGTGTAGTCCTATCTGTGCATTAAACTGATAGTTATTTTATTAATTGTCGAGCCAGTGTTTTCCCCGATAATAACATGACCTTTAACTAAATGTAAAAATACCCTTAAATAAATAACCCTTCTTGATTGCCCAATAGCAGTGCCCCAATTTGCAGGATAACATGCAATAACATTATACAAACAATGTTCAAGAATGGTTTGAGGAATATGACAAAGCTTTTAAGGCACTGATTTGGACCCTGAATTCCCAAGATCTCAGTTGGATTGATTATCTGAGGGATGTGCCGAGTCTGAATCAGAGGTCCTAACGCATATCTTACAGGGCTACTACTGACATATTGGACCCAAATACCATAGGCAACTTTCAAAGTTCTTGTGGCCTCAATGAGTCAAGAGTTTTAGCGCCACAAGATTCACATAATGTAGACCAGCCAATTTTTAGTTATATTAGTTTATAAATAACAAGCAAAATGACCAACATTATTCAAATGGTTATTCCCAACGTTTAAAATGATCTATTCACAGTATAGATGATAACTTGCAGATTGTCAGTAGTGAACTCCCATCAGTTTTCAGGGCTCCTGTCCTGTGGCCACAGGTTACTGACGTGACCGATTAACTGGGTCCCAAAAATCAATTCATGCCAACGCTACCAGAGATAACTAAGTTGTACTTGGCTGAGAAAAGAGCCCTGTATTCTTTTCCATGAGCCTTTACTGGCCCAGAAGCTTTGGTATTCTGTAAACCTATAAGATCTTGTTAATGTTGTTATACAGAAATTGTATATTTATATGGTAGGCAGCTCTATCTATTTAGAGTCTTATCAGCACAACTGAATCTATACATATCGTACTTGCATTTCTATTTTGTACAGCATTGTTATAGGACTCCTATAAAACTGTTTGGGGGCTCTATCAGACATGATGCAACAGACGACTTATATAAAGGAGCTTTTATCGCCTAGAAGCAAAGCTCAAATACAGCGGCTGACAGAACCCGTGCTACAGTAGCTGTAGTGGACCAATAAGTATTGGGTAAGGCTGGCTTCACACTTGCGTATGGAACGCTGCGTACCAAACGCAGCCAAACGCTTGCGCACATACGTTCCTATGTTTAACATGGGAACGCATGTGCCTGCGTATGGCTGCGTTTGGCAGCATTTGCGTTCGGATGCGTATAATTTATGCGCCCTCCGACCGCGCTCCAAACGCAGCTTGCAGCATTTTTTTGTGCGTTCGCGGCGCTTGCTCTATCCGCAAGCGCCTGCAAGCGCACAAAAAATGCATTGATCTCAATGGGTCCGCAGTGTCCTCTGCATGACACCGCAGGAGAACGCTGCGGATCACATTGAGATCTCTCCCGGTGGCCGCCGGTGATGTCACAGGAGATCACCGACGGCCACCGGGAGATCAGCTCAGCCTCTGATGTTCTCCTCCTCCCCGCCGCCGGTAATCTCATAGCGGTGTCGGCGTGGAGAAGCAGCTGATTTGACAGCTGTTTGAATCTTCCCGCGCCGACATCTCCTCTCGGTGTCGGCGCGGGAGATTCAAACAGCTGTCAAATCAGCTGTTTCTCCCCGCCGACACGTCCCGGAGCTTACCGGCGGCGGGGAGGAGGAGATCTCCGGCGCAGATC
>JARQOC010000002.1:690350501-690442312 GCA_033576535.1 Allobates femoralis | reverse complement strand
GACCGGTGGAAAGGGCCCGGGCCGGGGGTGTGTGTATGATCTTTCTCAACGAATCCCCATACTCGGGTTTTAAACCCGGAAAAATAACTTTTCTTTACTTTTTAAACATTTTATTCACAGTAAACCCAAAATATATGCTACTTGTATATATTAGAGTTTTTTGGATCTTCACTTTTTCCCGGGGGGGAAACCCCCCAAGGCAAAAAAAAGAAAAAAACAAAAAAATTTTAAAGGGTATCTTTCCCTAACTTTCCCTAAAATCACGTCCCCCCAGTTTTATCAAAGAAGAAGATGTCGCTCCCACGTCACAGGCCTGGGGATCTCACGATGACGGGTCCCGGTGCAGCGCTGAAGGGGGAAACTCCTCAGTCTTCTTCTTTGGTCTCCTTCCGCAGGTAACGTAATTTTTCTTTGTTAGTCTCTCTCAGTCTCGGGGGCACCCCGAGCAGCAGGAGGGAGATCATGGCAGTACAAATGGCTCCCTTATGTCGGTCACGGCCCCTGCACATGCACTCCAGGTGCTCGGCGGGCAAGGTTTTGCAGAGCGGCCAGAGTCACAGCACCAAAGTCCAGTGGCCCAGGATCAGTCACGGGGGCTTCTGCGAGGTCATTTTTCCGGCAAGGTGTAGCAAAGTAGTCCACTTTCAACAGACATCCACACGCAGGTCTTCCCTGGCTCAGCTCTGGATCTGCACTGACTTCCCGCTCTTTCCCTTCCTGGGTAAACACTTTTGCTGAAAAGGGAATTTCCCACTTCCCTGCGTTTGTTTCAGCACTTGTCCACAAGGGGGCAGTAGCGGACTGTGCACAGTTCATTTCCATATCCATTTCTATGATACAGTCTGCATTGTTCACCTCATTACATACCCCCCCACTTAAAGGTTGACAGTCCCTGTCAACAACCATCAGCTCCAAGGCAGTGATGGCTGTTGATATCACAGGGATTGATCTCCGGCGGAGTAGGGACCTCTGTTGGGGGAAACTGTCATCCCCCCGTTCACCTTCGCTCCCTTGTTCAGGGCTCACAATATCTCCAATAAACTCAGTTACGTTTTCTACCCGGGGAGAGTAGGATCGCGGCGGCGTAGCGGCGCCGGTTGGGGGCAAATCTGCTTCCTTTAACGGGAACACCCCCAGGACCGGTGACATCGGCGGCCTCTGTACCCTTCTCTCCCTTCACAACATCAAACTGTACCATCTCCCCATCACCAACGCTGCGGAGGCACTTACGAGGATTGTTACTCTTTATGGCAGTCTGATGTACAAACACGTCATCCTTTGTGTCATTCCTGTTGATGAAGCCATACCCATCGCGGACATTAAACCACTTCACAGTCCCCTGGACCCGAGTGGCCAGCACTTGCTTATCGGTCTGGCTCTGTCTCTTCACTCCCTTTTCCCTGATCTCCCCTGCCGAGCGAGCCGCTTTGGCTGGGGCGTCTAGTTTAAAGGTGGCTGCTGTTGTGGGGCATGACTTGCTGGTTCTGGTATATCGGACCACGGGTGGAGGATGCGGACAACGGTTTGCCCTATGGCGGGGGTCGCCGCATGTCCAGCACCTTCCCATAGGCCGGCTGGGTTGCTGTCTCGCTTGCCTGTCCGCCTGTTGGTCTAGCATGAGCTGTAGCTGTAGTATCTGTTTCTGCAACTCTGCTACTATCTGCTTCAATTCTTCCGTGTCACTGTTCGGAGTGCTGGCACCGGATATGGACCTGCAGGCCGTAGTATAAGTCTGGTTATAAGCTACTACCGGGAGGAGATTCTGTTGATCACACATCCTGCCGACTACGCCAGATGTAATGACTGGTGGTAAGGCTGCGGGTGTGTGTGTATGATCTTTCTCAACAGAATCCCCATACTCAGGTTTAACCGGTAATAACGTTTCTTTACTGTCAAACATGTTTATATCACAGTCAACCGAACTATATGCGTACTTGTATATATTAGAGTCTCTGGATCTTCACTTCTTCCGGGTACGCAGCAAGAAAAGAAAAAAACACAACAATGAAGGTATCTTTCCCTAACTTTCCCTAAAATCACGTACCAGTCTATCACAGAAGAAGATGTCGCTCCCACGTCACAGGCCTGGGGATCTCACGATGACGGGTCCCGGTGCAGCGCTGAAGGGGGAAACTCCTCAGTCTTCTTCTTTGGTCTCCTTCCGCAGGTAACGTAATTTTACTTTGTTAGTCTTTCCAGTCTCAGGGCACACCGAGCAGCAGAAGGGAGCCCACAGTAGCACAAAAGTCTCTCTCGGTCTCGGGGGCACCCCGAGCAGCAGGAGGGAGATCACGGCAGTACAAATGGCTCCCTTATGTCGGTCACGGCCCCTGCACATGCACTCCGGGTGCTCGGCGGGCAAGGTTTTGCAGAGCGGCCAGAGTCACAGCACCAAAGTCCAGTGGCCCAGGATCAGTCACGGGGGCTTCTGCGGGGTCATTTTTCCGGCAAGGTGTAGCAAAGTAGTCCACTTTCAACAGACATCCACACGCAGGTCTTCCCTGGCTCAGCTCTGGATCTGCACTGACTTCCCGCTCTTTCCCTTCCTCGGTAAACACTTTTGCTGAAAAGGGAATTTCCCACTTCCCTGCATTTGTTTCAGCACTTGTCCACAAGGGGGCAGTAGCGGACTGTGCACAGTTCATTTCCATATCCATTTCTATGATACAGTCTGCATTGTTCACCTCATTACACATTTATTTCTTATTTCCAATTATGTAAACAGATAGCACTAATGCATCCTGTGGAGCTGTACAGGGGTGAATCTCGCCTCTGTGCTGCCCGAGGTGAACTGAAAAATGGCGATTCCCCCACCCACCCCAACACATGGATGTCAGCACCATCACACGCATATACAAGAACCACACAGAAGAATCCAGAACAAGGATCTTTAATGGTAATGGCAGCTTGGCACAAGCTACAGACACACAATGATGATGGCAGAGTGGGGGTCCTGTAGGTAGACACAGTCCTGCATTCGTATAGCACAAGTGGCAGCACTGATTGCCAACCTATTATCTCAATAAAGGAGTTCTTTTGAAGTTCCAGCTTCATGTATTTTTCTTTGGAGTAAAGGATTTTTGGCAGCGCGGACTGTGACACACCATTTTCTTCCCTACAATCTGATGTATCTCCACACTTGAGTGGATGGTGGAAGTCCTGCAGCAGCTACCTAGAAACAATTACTGAACACGTCTTCAAGCCAGTTGTGGGTGACACAACTGCCCCAGGTGAGTGAATTCCTTTTCACCACTTTTGCACCCAGTGCCATAGTGATAGGGCACTATTGCGCCTCTTGTCCCCCCCCCCTTCTTTTATTTTGAACCTATTATCTCTGTCACATGTCTACAAAACTCTGGGCAGCTCCAATGTGGCCGTTGCCTGGCACTAACTAGTCAGACATGTCACCATGCAGCACCGTCCACACACCACATGCAACGACCTGCAGTGTGATCATCAACAAGCCGCCACTGCACTATGCTGGTAAAATGGCGTGTCTTCTGCAATAGACCATGCCTCCTCCTGAAACGCTTAGCCAATCACAAGCACCGCATATGGGGCTATCCGAAGCGAATAGCAGGGGCCATCCAATTGGGTTAAGTGAGGGATGTGGGTGCGGGAAGGGGGACGAGCACGCCGACCAACTGCCGCTCGGGAGACACATGGCTGGATGCCTGTATGTACCAAGGGGCGGCATTGGACGTGATGTGTAAGTTATGACCAATAAGTCCTGCAGCAGAGGCGTATGTGAAAGGGACAATGCATCCTGCACCAAGGGTGTACATTGAAATCATGGGGCCCCATAGCAGCAGTTCTAATTGGGCCTCCCTCAAAAAAAAGAGTATATCTGGCTGGGTCACATAGATAGATACATACCTCATAACTTTTCAGCTCTTACAAAGTAATTTTGCTCCTATTGAAGCCCTAGATTCCCCTTTCTTTGCCCCCATAAAGTGTGATGCCAACAAAAGTGCCCCAAAACTGTATGATCCCCCCACAGTGAATTCCTCCACTGTACCCTCCATAAACAATATGATGACCCTACTGTATCCCCCTCAACTATCCTGGCACAGCATGATCCCCAACTATGACCCCCTACACAGCCCTCCATGTAGTATAATGGACCTACATAAAGTATAATGTCCCCTACACCTCTTCACACTGTATAATGACCCCTATCAGAGCCCTCAAATCGCCCTCCATAAAGTATAAAGGCTCCCTCATAGCCCTCAAAGTACTATCATGCCCCCACAGAGACCTCCAAATATTATAATGGGTTTCATATAGTATAATTGGCTCCATATAGTCATCCATATATTATAATGCACCCCCATAGTCCTCTATATAATGTCATGCACCTCTACAGTCCTCCATGTAGAATGCACCCCCACAGTTCTCCATATAGAATAATGTACCACTGCAGTTCTCCATATAGTATATTGCACCCCCAAATTCCTCCACATAATATTATGCACCTCCCATAGTCCTCCATATAGTTTAAAGTACCCCTACATTCCTTCATATAGAATACTGAACCCCCACAGTCCTCCATTTAGAATAATGAATAATGCACCCCCACAGTCTTCCATGTAGAATAATGCACCCCATAGTCCTCCATATACAATAATGCACCCCCAAAGTCCTCCATATAGTACAATGCACGCCCCATCCTCTCCATATAGTATATTGCACCCCCACAGTACTCCATATAGAATAATGCACCCCCATAGTCCTCCATATATAATAATGCACCATCAAAGTCCTCCATATAGTATATTGCACCCCCACAGTCCTCAATATAAAATAATGCCCTCCCAAAGTTCTCCATATAGTATATTAGACCCCAAAAGTCTGCCATATAGTAGAAAATACCCCCATAGTCCTTCATATAGTATAATGCACCCCCAATCTCCTCCGTATAGTATAATGAACCTCAAAAGTCCTCAATATAGTATAATTGGCCTCCATAGTCCTCCATATAGTATATTGCACCCCCAGAGTCCTTTATAAAGTATAGTGCACCCCATAGTCCTCCATATTGTATAATTCATCCCTAAACTCCTCCATATACAGGGTGGGACATTTATATGGATACACCTAAATAAAATGGGAATGGTTGGTGATCTCAACTTCCTGATTGTGGCACATTAGTATATGGGAGGGGGAAAACTTTTCCAGATGAGTGGTGACCATGGCGGCCATTTTGGGAAGAGGGTCATGGGACACATAAAACGTATTGAGAATTTCATAAGAAAAACAATGGCGTGCTTGGTTTTAGCATAACTTTATTCTTTTAGAAGTTATTTACAAGTTTATGACCTCTTATAAAATGTGTTTAAAGGGATCCTGTCACCCCCAAAACACCTGTAAACCTATTAAAACCTGTCCCTAGAGCATATTAACACTTTCCCTACACTGTTTTTACCTCCTAAATGCAGTAAATGACATTGCATAAAAACGTTTTATAAGTACCTGATTACTGATGATAATGAGTGACTATCTCAGAGGTCCCCAATGTCAGTCCTCGAGGGCCGAACCAGTGCAGGTTTTCAGGATCTCCTTAGTATTGCACAGCAGGCAATGATTCCAATCCCTGTGCAATAGTAAGGAAATCCTGAAAACCTGCACTGGTTCGGCCCTCGAGGACTGACATTGGGGACCTCTGGACTATCTATTCATAGTCACTCATCAAGACTGCCCCTCTGCTTCATAGCACGCCTGAATAGGCGTGATCTTCATAGCAGATTCAAATTGCCGCCTCCCTGCTGTGCCCTGTGTCGTCCGAGGCTGCTGTGTGGCTGGGTGACGCGATCCGCGTCATTCCCCGCGCCGGGTGACGTATTTACACCGGCGCCGCGCTGTCGGCTTCAAAATGCACACTGTGCATGCCCATGCGCATGCGCAGTGTGCATTTTGAAGCCGACAGCGCGGCGCCGGTGTAAATACGTCACCCGGCGCGGGGAATGACGCGGATCGCGTCACCCAGCCACACAGCAGCCTCGGACGACACAGGGCACAAGCAGGGAGGCGGCAATTTGAATCTGCTATGAAGATCACGCCTATTCAGGCGTGCTATGAAGCAGAGGGGCAGTCTTGATGAGTGACTATGAATAGATAGTCACTCATTATCATCAGTAATCAGGTACTTATAAAACGTTTTTATGCAATGTCATTTACTGCATTTAGGAGGTAAAAACAGTGTAGGGAAAGTGTTAATATGCTCTAGGGACAGGTTTTAATAGGTTTACATGTGTTTTGGGGGTGACAGGATCCCTTTAAAGTGCTACCCGTTGTGTTGGATTGTCAATTCAACCCTCTTCTTCCAGTATTGACACACTGATAGCAACACCCAGTGGCGTAACCAAAGTCTGGCGGGCCCCGGTGAATTTAGATCTGCCCCTTCCCTTTGCGCGAGCACACATTGGTCAGATGAATGGGCTTCATGTAACATTCTGCATCCTCTAAAGATTCAAAAATTGACCCCTTTGCCCTTTATTATGCATTAATGTCCCTCCTCATGTTATATATGGTCCTCCTCCTGGAATATGGCCCTTATCGTGGTATATATATCCCCCATCCTGGTTTATATGGTCTTCCTCCTCCCACCATAGTGCAATTATTATAATGCATCCACATACTATATTTCTCCATATATTACAATGTACCCCCATAGTCCTCTATGTATTATAATGCATCCCATGCACCTAGGAATTCACTATGTTGAGCGCTTTAGCCGGCTGCCCGCAGTGTTGTCTTGGACTGGTCTCTCTGAGATCAGTGATTGCTTCGTGATGTTGGTCTACTAGGCATTGCTCCCACCTAGCCAGAATCCTTCTCCACACTGATGAGGGGTAACACCCCGAAACAGCTGTCTGTGGATGGATACCTGGCCTTGGTATTCCCTTGTCATATCTTTAAACTCGTAAAGAGCTGGATATTCACTGAAAGGGCCACTTAATATGGTGGTCTCCTCAAGGAGCCACCCCATGGCAAGGTCCTGCTCTGGAGGGATATCTGGCTAGTGCTGTGTTTGAGACTTCTAAACGAGGTTCCATGGACTCTATTTGCATATATAGTGAGTGCACTATGGCCAGAGGATTATGGGAGGGGGTTCATATATAAGGCTGCATATATAACACTGCATTGTATGGAGAGATATGAGGCTGCATATACAGTATAATACTGCACTATATGGAGAGATATGAGGCTGCATATACAGTATAATACTGCACTATATGGAGAGATATAAGGCTGCATATATCATACTGCACTATATGGAGAGATATGAGGCTGCATATATAATACTGCACTATATGGAAAGTTATGAGCCTGCACTGTATGGTAGGTTTTGAGGCTGCATCATATGGAGAATTTAGAGGCTGCACTATATGGAGATTTTTAAGGCTGTATTATACTATATGGAGAGTATTGAGGCTACACTATATGGAGGGCTATGAAGCTGCATTATGCTATATGGAGAGGCTATGAGGTTGTAATATATGGAGAAGCTAGGAGGCTGTATTATACTATATTGAGAGGCTATGAGGCTGTATTATACTATATGGAGAGGCTGTGAGGCTGTACTATACTATATGGAGAAGCTATGAGGCTGTATTATACTATATGGAGAGGATATGAGGCTGTATTATGCTATAAGGAGAGCTATGAGGCTGCATTATGATATATAGAGGGATGTGAGGCTGCATTATATTATATGGAGGATAATGAGGGTTCATTATAATAATTGAAGACTATGGGGGCTACCTTATGAATGGAGGACTATGGGATGCATTATAATAGAGGACTATGGAGGTACATTGTAATATATGGTGAAATATAGGGATGCATTGTAATAAGTAGACGACTATGGTGGTGGGAGGGGGAGGACCATATAAACCGGGATGGGGGACATATATACCTCGATAAGGGTCATATTCCAGGAGGATGACCATATATAACATGATGAGGGACATTGTTGCATAACATTCATCTGACCAACGTGTGCGTGTGCATAAGGGGGGGAGCCCAGGTCTAAATTTTGCACCAGGGTCCGCCAGACTCTGGTTATGCCACTGGGTGTCGGCCTGCGTTCCCACTGTGCAGGGCCGTACCGTCCATAGGACAGTGTGAGCCCTGTCGATCAAGCGGCAGGCAGGCTGGGGGAGCGGCAGTGGATAAGGGGGCGGCGCCAACACCACACACCGTCCTCCTGCGTGACGGGCCGGCAGCTTCTGTAGGTAAGAAGAACGGCGAATGGCGGTGCTGTGGAGCGACAGCACCCCTTCTCCCCCCCCCCCCCCCCCGTACTCACCTCAGCTGCTGGAGGGCGGCGGTGCTGGGAGGTGACAGCATCCTTCCCCCCTCGCTGCTCAATTCAGCTGCTAGAGGGCGGCGGGGCTGGGAAGCGACCCCCCCCAACTACTCACTTCAGGGCTCAGGCAGCAGGGTTGCTTGATGCACCCCTGCCACTGTGGAACGCATAACGCAGGAAGTGGGAGGGGCCGCGACGGTGGAATGCAGGCCAGGTAGCTGGCAGGTCAAAGGAGAGGAAGTGAGAGGCGGGAGCAGCAGTGGGAAGTGGGAGGCTTCCATCCCCTCCCCTCCTCTTCCTGACACACGGGCCCTATAGCAGCCAGTGCTGCCAAGCTGTTACTTGGATGCGTGTCCTCAGGGACGCTCATCCATGTTAAGCAGGAGCTGTGATTGGCGGGCGCAGAGGGCTGCTGGAGGCGTGGACCCCTTACAGGTGCAGGCCCCGTCGAATTCGTGACCCCTGTGACCGCGATCGTTACGCCACTGGCAACACCGCAGAAGAAATGCTAGCACAGGCTTCCAGTATCTGTTGTTCCAGATGATGCACATCTCGTATCTTCACAGCATAGACAATTGCCTTCAGATGAGTGGTGAGGCAAACTTTTTTGTGAATGGTGAAGTTAACAAACAAAACCAGCGCTATTAGTCTGATACTAACCCACAGTGGATAGATCCCTCCAAGACTGTTGGAACACACAAATTGATGGTATGGTGTGGTATATAGGTTACAAAGATAGTGGGGCCATTCTTCATCAATGGAAACCTCAATGCCACTGGATATCTGAAATTGCTACATGATTCCCATCTGAATTTGCTACAACCATCCCATTTTATTTAGGTGCATCCATATAAATGGCCCATGCTGTAGTATAATGCACCCATAGCCCTCCATATAGACTAGTATAATGCACCCCAAACTCCTCCATATAGTATAATACACCGCAGAACAGGTGCGCTGCTCTGTACCCATCGTAAATCTGTCTAATATCACTTTAGCAGTGTATCTATATACACTGCTAAAGTGATATTAAATAAAGGAATGGTTAAAAATAAAAACTAATAAATACTCACCTTCCGGCGACCACGAGTGTCCCACGCTGAATCTCCCGACGATACAAGGACCTTGCATGATGTCACTGGGAGGGCGGGGCAACACGATCACATGACCACATCAGCGCAGGTTTTAATTGGTGTTGATGCGGTCATGTGATCAGGTTGCTCCGCCCCTCCCAGTGACATCGTGCAAGGTCCTCAAATACCGGGAGGTTCAGCGTGGGACACTCAGAAGTCGCCGGAAGGTGAGAATGTATGATTTTTTATTTTTAATCATCCCTTTATTTAATATCATTTTAGCAGTGTATATAGATATACACTGCTAAAATGATATTAGACAGTGCTGACAGCACTTGTCACACATCGCTGACAGCGGCTCGGCACCCCGCTGCTCTTTCTATGTCCAGATACCGGACCGGACACAGAAATAGCATCTGAAGGTGCCAGTCCGGTGCTGTCCGTTCCTGTTTGATTGGATCCTGCAAAAAAAGGATCCAAACGAACAGGACAAAAAAGTAGTGTGAAGCCAGCCTAATAGTATCCCACCACTGTACTCACTGTTTAAAAAAAAAAAAAAAAAACCTCTCTCCTCAGTTTTCACTGGCTGCTCTGGTCTCCACTCCTCAGCATGTGTCCTATACTCTGCACAGCTCTGGATGGCAAGGCGCTCAGTGATGACATCATTGCTCCCCACAGTGCTGAGCTGCAGAGGCTCAGAGTGTCCGGGACCCTGGAAAATGGGGTCAGCAGTGGCGGCAGGGACTAAAGAAGCGGAATCGGCAGCTGCGGGGGCTGCGCTACCACCGGGCACCCCCGCGGATGCCGTCCTTTGTATATCAGCAGGTGGTGTGCTGCCTGAGGCAGACAGCTCAGGTCGCCCCATGGTAGGTGCGCCCCTGGCGCTGTAGATCAAATATTCACTCATGACAATCCCATGGTTGCTCACAATCCAGTCTATTTTAGGCATGCATACTCACTAGGAAAAAATTAAATTGAAAATAAACAGTTTGGGGGAATTTATCAAGATTGGAGTCTTACACATCAGGGTTGATTCAGAGCCTGCTGGAGAAAGATGTGCCAAAATTTATTGGAGCATGATTGGGCTGTCTGAGCGCCACAATACGCTATTTGAGATGATGAAAATTTCCATAATCATTTTATTATCCATTTCATATCTACTTACATAAAAGCTTTAGTCTGTCAGTAAGTTTGTCCCTGAAATAGCGCCACCTAGAGGACACTGGGGTGGTGCAGAAAGCTTGGACCTCCCCACGTTGAGGATTCCAGTCCCCAGCTGCCTAGTTGTACCTGGCTGGAAACCCAAAAATAGGGTGAAGGTGTGGGTTGTATTTTAATTGTTTCATGAAATAATTTAAAAAGAGGGCTTCCCTATATTATTGGTTTCCAGCCAGGTATAACTAGGCAGCTGGGAGAAGGGGGCTGCCCGTACCTGCCTGCTGTTCTTGGCTGCCATCCAAAAGTATGGCGAAACCCTATGTAGATATTTTTTTTTTAACTTAAAGAAATAAGTTTACAAAATTTATTTTTGATCCCCAGCCAGGTAAAACTAGGCAGCTGGGGGTGGGTGGCAGCCTGCACCTGCCTGCTGTACCTGGGCTAGTGACCAAAAATACAGCAGAGCCCCACATCACATTACAATATCTTGAAACCCTTTTTATCCCAGCTTAACCTAGCTTTATTCACCGTCATAACAATAAACAATTGCTTAAAAAAACGCATCAAAATCTGCGGCAAACATACACCAAAAATGCACCATTAGCACAGCTGTTTTTCTGCTGTGTTTTTTTTTCTGTGGACCGTGCAGATTTCTGGAAGTACATTATCTGCAACACTATTTTCTAGTCGGCATATAGCTTTACTGATCTGAGTTTTGATAACATTGATAACTAAATCTAGACAAGTAGATACTATAACACTTCCTACAATGACACATAGAACAATAGTGGCTGGGATTTCCTGTTTTATCAGTCTCTTCCTTGGATCATTTAGTTTTGCGTAATTCAGTTATTTTATGCACAAGCTTCCGATTCATCACAATGAAAACTTCCTCATTGCAATTTGTTGGAGATTGATAAATTTTACCTTTGATAAGTACAAACATAATACAGACTGGATAAGATATGCACCAGCGATCCCGACAACGATACGATCTGGTAGGGATCGCTGGTGCATCGCTATGGGGTCGCTGGTGAGATGTCAAACAGTCAGATCTCACCAGCGACGCAGCAACGATCCGGAATGATACGGAGGTCGTTGGGACCCTGTTTCTCAGACCTGCAGTATTGAGGTCGTTGGTCATTGTCCCTGTCAAACACACCGATGCATGCTGCTCAGCGGGACCCCAACGATCAAAAAATGGTCCAGGCGACTCTGACACGACCAGCATCAAACATAGCGAGATTGCTGGCGAGGTCGCTGTTGCATCACCAAACTTGTGACTCAGCAGAAATCTCGCTAGCGATCTCGCTTAGTGTGACGGGGGCGTTACACTTTTTGTGATATCCTGTTCTAAGTCCTTAGGTATTAAAGAGAATCTATCACCAGGTGTTTGACACTTAATCTGAGAGCAGAATACGTAGTGTAGGGGTAGAGACCCTGATCCCAGTGATGTCACTTACCTGTTCGCTTGTTGTATTTTTCATACAAATTACTATTTTATCAGCAGGAGATTATCACTAAAGCACTAGTAAACTTGCTGCCTTGTAGTCCTCCATATTCATGAGCTCTGTATAACCCCACCCCCACCACTGATTGGCTGCTTTCTGCGTAAACTTTGCATAGGCAGAAAACTGCCACTCAGTGGTGGGGGTAGAGTTATACAGAGCTCATCATTTTGAGAATTACTAGATGTGCAAAAGAGAAAAAAGTAATTTATTTAAAAATAAAATACAGCACCCTGGCAATTAAGTGATACATCAATCGAATCAAGGTCTCTCCCCCGACATCATTCTGCTCCCACCTGATGATAGATTCCTTATAACAATTTTTTCAGGAACCACATCACATTTGAAGTGACTTTTAGGGGCTGATGTGACAGAAAACACCCAAAATTGACAGCATTCCAAAAACTGCACCCCTCACACTGCCTGAAACCACATTATTAAACCTTCAGGTGCCTCACAAATGAAATGAAAATCTGACAAAATATTACTTTAACCCCAAAATTTGCATTTTCACAAGGGTAACAGGAGAAAATGGACCATACAATGTATTGTTCAATTTTTCCTGAATACAGGTATACCTCATTTATGGTGTAAAACTACTGTTTGGGCACACGGCAGGGCTCAGAAGGGATGCCATGGAGCAGAGCCCCTAATGCTCCTAAACAGTGGAAACTCCTCATTAGTGACCCCATTTTGGAAACTACACCCCTCAAGGTATTTGTCTAGAAGTGTGGTGAACACCTTTAACCCACAGGTGCGTCACAGAATATTATAATGTTGAGCCGGGAAAATGAAAAAAGAGAGGTGGGAGAAGGAGCCCATTCCCTCTTACAAACTGCTATATGTCGCGATTGCAATTGATCATGTAGAAGATAGCACAGGGATAACATCATCAGGACCTGAGACAATTGGGTTTCAATAATGTCAGCTGTCATAACTAGCATTCTGCATCGGAATCCCGATGATTGCAGGACTCAGGGGGACCCAATCCCAGCAAGACTGTAAACAAATGTACAAAATCCAGCAAGTAGTAGAGTTTATTTACCATTGGCGGTCAGGAAGTAGTTAAAGTCAACTTTAAAATTAACTTTGCTTGTAGGGAAACCCCTTTAAGTGGTTAATATAGAGTTGGCTCTCTCATTTGAAACTAAAACTGTTTTCACTCTTCTGGCATGGCTGTTTGATGACAGGTTTGGGTTCTTAATCCCATTCTAGTTTATCCTGAGGGCCACTTTACACACACCAACTTACCTGTCCAACTTCTGACCAACTTACTGGTTGCAGTGAAATCATGGACACATTGTTCCATTTGTACACAGCCACAAAATGGAGCAATGTGTCCATGATTTCACTGCAACCAGTAAGTTGGTCAGAAGTTGGACAGGTAAGTTGGTGTGTGTAAAGTGGCCCTGAGGGCCGCTTTACACACACCAACTTCTGTGACCAACTTCTGAACAGATCTCTGGTTGCTGTGAAATCATGGACACATTGTTCCATTTTGTGGCTGTGTACAAATGGAGCAATGTGTCCATGATTTCACTGCAACCAGAGATCTGTTCAGAAGTTGGTCACAGAAGTTGGTGTGTGTAAAGTGGCCCTAAAAGTCAGGTTTTCCCAACCAAACTCACCCAAAGATACTTTTGAGGCCCCCCTAGGCTCCAGAGCCCGGATGCGATTGTAGGGAGGGATTTACCTCAGTATTTGGTAAGTTTTTACCTCTGTAGTTGGTGAATTTTTTACCTCGGTAGTTGGTGTTTTTTTTATCTCAGTATTTGGCAAGATTTTTACCTCAGTATATGGTGAGTTTTTTACCTCAGTATCTGGTGAGATTTTTACCTCAGTATCTGGAGGGTTTTTTACCTCAGTATCTGGTGAGTTTTTTACCTCAGTATCTGGTGAGTTTTTTACCTCAGTATCTGGTGAGATTTTTACCTCAGTATATGGTGAGTTTTATACCTCAGTATCTGGTGAGATTTTTACCTCAGTATATGGTGAGTTTTTTACCTCAGTATCTGGTGAGTTTTTAACCTCAGTATCTGGTGAGTTTTTTACCTCAGTATCTGGTGAGTTTTTTACCTCAGTATCTGGAGGGTTTTTTACGTCAGTATCTGGTGAGTTTTTTACCTCAGTATATGGTGAGTTTTTACCTCAGTATCTGGTGAGTTTTTTACCTCAGTATCTGGTGAGTTTTTTACCTCAGTATCTGGAGGGTTTTTTACGTCAGTATCTGGTGAGTTTTTTACCTCAGTATATGGTGAGTTTTTACCTCAGTATATGGTGAGTTTTTTACCTCAGTATCTGGTGAGTTTTTACCTCAGTATCTGGTGAGTTTTTTACCTCAGTATATGGTGAGTTTTATACCTCAGTGTCTGGTGAGTTTTATACCTCAGTATCTGGTGAGTTTTTTACCTCAGTATCTGGTGAGTTTTTTACTGCAGTATCTGGTGAGTTTTTTACCTCAGTATCTGGAGGGTTTTTTACTGCAGTATCTGGTGAGTTTTTTACCTCAGTATCTGGTGAGTTTTTTACCTCAGTATCTGGTGAGTTTTTTACTGCAGTATCTGGTGAGTTTTTTACCTCAGTATCTGGAGGGTTTTTTACTGCAGTATCTGGTGAGTTTTTTACCTCAGTATCTGGTGAGTTTTTTACCTCAGTATCTGGAGGGTTTTTTACGTCAGTATCTGGTGAGTTTTTTACCTCAGTATATGGTGAGTTTTTACCTCAGTATCTGGTGAGTTTTTTACCTCAGTATCTGGTGAGTTTTTTACCTCAGTATCTGGAGGGTTTTTTACGTCAGTATCTGGTGAGTTTTTTACCTCAGTATATGGTGAGTTTTTACCTCAGTATATGGTGAGTTTTTTACCTCAGTATATGGTGAGTTTTTACCTCAGTATTTGGTGAGGTTTTTTTGCCTCAGTATATGGTGAGTTTTTTTACCTCAGTATTTGTAGCAAAAAAAACAGGAATGGATTGTCCCCTAAGCCATTGCGGGGGACAACATGGCCACACAGACCCTGACAGATATTTTTATGAGTTCTTTGGCTAATGGGATAGCCAATCACAAAGTGTATTTATTTACACCTATCAGGTATCAATGTCACTCTGGCAGTTGTGGGAGAATCCTGACAACTGCCAGATGAGCCCTTGGTGACACTTCCTGATTGGCTGCCAAGTTCTGGCGCCAATCAGGATAGGGTATATATACTAATTTTTCCTGTCAGGTCATCAGACCGTGACAGGATTTTAAGCTCCCACCCTCCCGCCCCTTTTGTAGGTTTATTAATTGTTCCTTAAAATTTTTGTTTTTGTTATTATATAATAAAAAAAAAAAAAGCATATCCTAATACTAATGGGTCTATGAGGCCGGTTTATTGTTTATGTCTACATTTGTTTCCTTCTTAAACCTGTCGTGTGGCTGTATTAGAGGGGTAAAATCGCCCAATTGCATTTGGGCAGATTTTGCCCATTAGTTGGTGTTACAAGTTTATGGAAGTATATGGTGTTTTTGGATGGTTTTTAACAGAGTTTTTAAAAAGTATTTATTTGAATATTTTAATAAAGAAATTTTATACCTTAATAAAGCCACACGGTCAATTTTGATCCACCAAGTTGTCGAGTGTCATTTTGTTTTAATTATTAAATGGTAAGTATGACTGTGGGTTTTGTGTTGCCATGGGAGAATCAGAGGAAAAGTATGATAGAAACATGTCACCACTTCTGGATTTATCACCCACTCCTGGTTTTAGCTACAAATACTGAGGTAAAAAACTCACCAAATACTCAATGTGTGAACATGGACTTGGAGTATAAAAGTTTTTCTAAGGGCCCTTTCACACTTGTGGTTTTTTCCTGATTTGGAAGATCAGGAA
The DNA here is from genome assembly GCA_033576535.1 of Allobates femoralis. Taxonomy (NCBI): domain Eukaryota; kingdom Metazoa; phylum Chordata; class Amphibia; order Anura; family Aromobatidae; genus Allobates; species Allobates femoralis. The sequence continues at coordinate 690,426,393 of JARQOC010000002.1, read as the reverse complement.
AACACCTGATTCTTAAGGTGGGGTTACACGTTACAATATCGTTCCGATATCGCAATGCAATGGCGCGTGAGCGCGTATTTAGTGCACGTTTCTCCCGCATCGCATCGGAGGTTTACACGTTGCGATTTCTGGATCCAACGTCCGTACGATGTCTACACCCCCCAATTCAGGAACAACCATTTAACATGGGAGTGAATGGGTGACGTTGAACTTCACATCGGAGTTGGGTTGTCACACAGCACGATCCGGCTCCAATCTCCATTCAATATCGGAGCATTGAATAGCACGCTCATTCAATCCCCGATATCGCATTGACATCGTTCCTGCATCATACTGGACGTTCACACCATACAACGCAGGAACGATATCGGCTCCAACGATCGAACCACGTGACTTTTCATTGAAATTGGACGCCGATATCGCAACGTGTAAACCCACCTTTACAGGATTCATTTTTTTCATTCATTCATTTCAGGAGAAAACATGAAGCAACAAGATTCTACCTCACAAAATTAAAGTGAATGGGCAAAATATAGTGATGGTGGGTTTACACACACCAATCATTGTGTCCAATCTCTGAACCAATCTCTGGTTGCAGTGAAATCATGGATACATTGCTCCATGTTGTACACAGCCACAAAATGGAACTATATGTCCATGATTTCACTGCAACCAGAGATTGGTTCAGATATTGGACACAATGATTGGTGTGTGTAAACCCACTATAAGAATCGGGTTTTGCCTGATCTTCCAAATCAGGAAAAAACCGCAAGTGTGAAAGGCCCCTAAGGCTAGCTTCACACCACGGTTTTTGTGCATCAGGTTCTATCTGGTTTGAATCGGACAAAACCTGATCCGGTTTGCCTCCCATGTATCCCTATGGTGCCAAATTGGTCCTATTTGGCCATCCGGTTTGGGGTTTTCTGTGCCTGATCAGGTTTTGTCCAGTTTTCCCCCATCCCCAATACAGGAGCCTGCAGCGGTTTTGGGGTCCGGTGAAAAGAATCAGACAAAAAGGGACCGAAACGAATCCCGGGCAATCTGGCGCCCATAACATTGAGTCTATGGGCGCTGGATTCGGGAAAAGTAAAATCGGATTGTTTCCCGGATGTAATTTTTTGCACAGCGCATGCTCTGAAATGCTACTGTGCTCAATCAGCACCGTGGACAGCAGCAGAAAACAAATCCTGCAAAAAATATAATCGGAGGGTATATTTGCCACACTTTGTGCTCATCGTATGCTGTCAGGTTCTGTCCGGTGGATCCTGCAAAAAACAGGATCCACCCTGACAGCCCAAAACCGTGGTGTGAAGCTAGCCTAAAGCCGCATGCTGTTGAGTATCTGCAGCGTTTTTACCTCTGTATTTGTATCCAAAACCAGTAGAGGAACAATCAGAGGGAAAGTATAATAGAAAGACGTCACCATGTCTGTATTACTTTTGTCCATATAATGTATGTAACAATGGTGTATGTGTGTGAGTGTAATTTTGCGATGTCATAAGTTTTTATTTCTAAAACTCATGTGCTTGGAGATGTGCCAGGGCGTGACTAAGAAAAGCTGGCAGAGCATATGCCCGAGGTGCAGGGAGTGGGTGAGAGGAGTCACCGGTACTACAGTACTATTTTTTTTTTGTAGACTAAATTGATAGATTGTGTAATGAAGCAGAGCAATCAGCACTATTTTAGGCCTCATTCAGACATCAATATTTTGATCAGTATTTGTAGGCAAAAACAAGGATTGTCTGCAAAATACAGGACAGGAGTCAATCTTTCAATTATAGTCTTTGTCTGTAAATTCCAGTCCTGTCTTTGGCATAAAACACTCATGTAGAAACACTGACTTGTGAATGAGGTTTTATCGGCACTATAGTATAATTGAAAATATTTTGTTGTCACTATGTGATCAATTCTTTATGCCTTTTCCAGCTATTTGTTTTACTTTAAGATGATTTAAATAATATTTTCCCAGTCAGCATTGCATTGCTTTCGCCATACGCAAAACCAGTTCCTCTAGACCACAGGCATAAAACCTTTTTGGTCCAAGGGTCAGATTGTCAGATTAAACCATGTTAGTAAAATAAAACATCATAATTATCTAATAGCTGCTGATTCCATTTTAGGATGTATGTCCTGTTGATAATCCAGTAAGGAAGAAACCATGGGAAATTTATTTTTCTCAGGGGCCACATGAGAAACTGTGACTGTTGCAGAGGCCAAACCAATAGTCTTAAACACATGATACTCAAAATTAACATATTTATTCACATTATTATTGTATATTAATAAATATTGTATCACTTATTATTGAGCATATAATATTGAGCATATTTAAGGGTACCTTTACACGTCGCAACCACGGCGAGAAATATTGATGGCAATATGTTGCCCTGCCTATGACACAGACGATCACTCCCTCCTGCTACACATCCTATCTTCCCTTGGCATCAAAGATCTTGCCCCATCCTGGATCGCCTCAAGCCTTTCCGACCACACATTTAGCATTTCCCACTCCCACACTACCTCCTCATCCTACCCTCTCTGTGTTGGAGTCCCACAAGGTTCTGTCCTAGGACCTCTACTTTTCTCTATTTATACCCTTAGCCTAGGACAACTCAAAGTCCCATGGCTTCCAGTACCACCTGTATGCTGACGACACTCACATCTACCTCTCTGGCCATGATGACTACACTCTGCTGTCCAAAATCCTAGAGTGTCTGTGTCTGGCCCACAAGGGTCTGGGTACTCAGATCTGGGGCGTCGGGTACATCGATGTCAGGGGTGGTCGGTGCCCGAGTCTGTACACTTGGGGTGACAATAAAAAGGGGTATTCACAGAAATAAAAGTTAATGGATGAACATCGTGACGCCACCTGTAGATCTGGTGATGTTACCGGCACTACTGCAGACCTCCGGGGGAATGGATGGCAGCAAGGTGTTGTAGCTCCGTACAGGTAGAGCAGGGTACCCCGGGGGCAGTGTAGTGTGATAATAGAATAGGGCAGCGCAGTCTCTGCTGTGAGACTGGGATGTCACAGTCAACCAGGAAGAAACACAGACACCTGCTTGCTTTGCACGGGTCTTTACTCCAGTTACCTTCAGCTTGTACACAGTTCACAGGTGTTACGGCTCGGGTAGTGAACCAGGTGTCATAGAAGGAAGCAATATCTCTCTGAGGCTCCAGTGATATTCCTTCTTTTCTCTTCCACTGACCTACCTCTGCGCACTCCTTCTTCCTCGCGCTGCCCTGCACGAATCCCGCTTACTACCAGGCCTGTTGGGTGATATGAGATACCCCTCTCTCTTTAAGGGGTGCTCAACCCGGTTTGGTGCTTGTGGTGGGGACCGCACATATTGCAGGCAGATCGTGCTCCTATGAAGCTGTCGATCATACGGGTATTTGCGGCTAAGGGATGGACCTCTGCACTGCTTCGGAGCCGGTATCCCGCTTTGGACTGGGCCAGGGTATTCAGTCAACCTCTGTCTGCCCCTCTCTGTCTGGGCTGCCTTCCTTCACAGGCGTCCTCCCTTTTAGCTCCTACTCCTTCTCTTTTTATAGACGTTCTGCCTCTCTGCTTCCCATGCTCACACTGCTCTAGCCCTGAATCTCCTCCCACTGGGACTGAGTCTCTCAAACATCAATCCTTTAGTTCCCTGCTCTAAGTGTGTGAATGCAGATTGAGAGCCTCAGACCTACATTACCTCCCCATAACAGGAATACTGCACTCTCTGTCTTGGGTGCAGTACCCCTCTGTAGCGCACTGACTAGTGTGGCGCTATATCTGTTAGCCATATCGTCTCCTCTCACTTCCTAAAACTCAATGTAGACAAAACTGAACTCATCATCTTTCCTCCATCTCATATTTCTTCCCTACCTGATCTATCTATCTCAGTTAACGGCATCATGCTTTCACTTGCAACTGAAATCCGCTGCCTCGGAGTAACCCTTGACTCTGCCCTGTCCTTGAAACCGCACATATAAATTCTCGCCACCTACTGTCGCCTCCAGCTCAAAAATATTTCCAAAGTCCATCCTTTCCTCAGCCCTCAGTCTTTTAAAATGCTAGTACATGCAATCATCGTATCCTGCCTTGATTACTGCAACATCCTCCTCTGTGGCCTCCCTGCTAACACTCTTGCACCCCGCCAGTCTGTCCTCAACTCTGCTGCCCAACTAATCCACCTCTTTCCTTGATACTCCCCTGTTTCTCCCATCTGCAAATCCCTCCTCTGGCTCCCAATTCCCCAACGAATCCAGTTCAAACTAACATTGACCTGCAAAGCTGTCCATAACCTGTCCCCTCCTTATATCTCTGAACTAATCTCCCAATATCTTCCCTCACGTAATCTTCTATCCTCCCAAGATCTTCTCCTCTCCTCCACACTTATTTGTTCCTCACCCAATCACCTCCAAGATTTCTCCCAAATATCCCCCATCCTCTGGAATTCTGCACCTCAACATGTACAAATATTCAACACGCTTGGATCCTCGAGACAGAACCTGAAAACACATTTCTTCAGGAAAACTTACAGCCTGCAATTACCATGGTGCTGCCTCACCATCACTGGAGCTTCCACCTCACCATCACCAGAGCTGCCACCCCACCACCACCAGAGCTTCCACCTCACCACCACCAGAGCTTCCACCTCACCATCACCGGGAGCTGCCGCCTCAACACCACCGGAGCTGCTGCCTCACGACCACTGAATCTGCTGCACCCTCCACCTACTGTCCCCTCCTCATTGTCCTGTAAAATGTAAGTCCTCAAGGGCAGTTCCTCTTCCCTCTGCACCAGTCTGTCAGTTAATTTTTTATTGTGAACTACAGTATATCTATCAATTTGTATGTAACCCCCTTATCATGTATAGCACCATAGAATTAATGGTGCTATATAAATAATAATAATAATATTGAGCAGAATTATATATGCTGACAACCCCCCAACATACAGAGCATACACACAGAGCCCTCCTATTTAAAAGATGAGCTCCTACACAGTCCCCCACATACAGTAAGTGTCCCCACATAGTTCCCTATATAAATAATGAGCCCCCACATAGCCCCCTACAAAGAGTATGAGTTCCCACGTAGTTCCCTATATACGGTATGAGCACCTGCACAGCCCACCTGCATACAGTATGAGCCTCATGCAGTCCCTCTATGTAAAGTATGAGATCACACAGTCCCCCTTTATACAGTACACCATGTTCCAAATTATTATGCAAATTGGTTTTAAGTGTCATAGGGTTCTTTTTTTTTTTCAATGAAACCCATTGATGGTATTGCGTCTCAGGGTTCTTTGGATCACTGAAATCAATCTCAGATATCTGTGATAATTAGTTTGGCAGGTGAGCCCAATAAAAGGAAAACTGAGTGTTCCACAATATAAAGCAGGCCACAGTTTTCAAGTAAGATGGGAAAGAAAAAGGATCTCTCTGCTGCCAAAAAGCAACAAATAGTGCAATGCCTAGGACAAGTGATGAAAACATTAGATATTGCACGAAAACGTAAGCGGGATCATCGTACTGTGAAGAAATTTGTGGCTGATTCTGAGCACAGACGTGTTCAAGCAGATAAAGGCAGAATGAGGAAGGTTTCTGCCAGGCAAGTTCATCGGATTAAGAGAGCAGCTGCTAAACCAGCAAACAGATATTTGAAGCTGCTAGTGCCTCTGGAGTCCCTCAAACCTCAAGGTGTAGGATCCTTCAAAGGCTTGCTGTGGTGCACAAACCTACTATTCCTCCATCCCTAAACAGTGCCCACAAGCAGAAACGGTTGCAATGGGCCCAAACATACATGAAGACTAATTTTCAAACAGTCTTGTTTACTGATGAGTGCCGAGCAACCCTGGATGGTCCAGATGGATGGAGTAGTGGATGGTTGGTGGATGACCACCATGTCCCAACAAGGCTGCAACGTGATCAAGGAGGTGGAAGAGTCATGCTTTGGACAGGAATCATTGGGAATCAGCTGGGAGGCCCCTTTAAGGTTCCTGAAGGTGTGAAAATGACCTCGGCAAAGTATATAGAGTTTCTGACTGAGAACAATCTTCTATTGTACAAAAAGCAAAAACGTGCCTTCAGGAGCAAAATCATCTTCATGCATGAAAATGCACCATCGCATGCTGCAAAGAATACCTCTGTGTAATAGACATAAAAGTAGATAAACTCATGGTGTGGCCACCATCTTCCCCTGACCTCAACCCTATAGAGAACCTTTGGAATATAATCAAGTAAAAGATCTATGAGGGTGGGAGGCAGTTCACATCAAAACAGCAGCTCTGGGAGGCTATTCTGACATCATGCAAAGAAATACAAGCCTCAAGAGCTTGAAAAAGGACCTTGGTCCGAAACATGTCGCCTTGCATTGTTCTCTGTATATTTAATATCCATGCATTATGAGCACTGACACCGGCTGTACTGACAACTGGAAAATTATTTGATTAATAAATCTTCATTTGAGCATTATTCATCGGGAGCTGGACCATCACTTTCTTCTTCACATTACCATCCCGTTTCCCTGAGAACAGAGGGATACCACACCCGTGGAGTGGGTGCAGTACCCCTTGTGGCGAACAGACCCCAGGGATCCCATATTATTGCCACTTATGTAGCAACCCAAGCAGTAAAACTGTACCATAACCCATACGAAGAATTGTGGTGCCCCTATGGCAAGGCGCCACAGGGAAGTACTGAACCCCAAACAGAAGGTGTAGTGCCTCTGTAGCCATGGTTATTGAGGACCCTACAGAGTCTACACCCCAACACCCATACAGTAGGCCACCTTAGTACAGGGGACCGTACATTTAGTAGGTTCCAGGGGGTGGAGCCTAGATGAGCAGGAGACAGGGAGTGACAGTTAGTGTCAGACAGACGGTGTAAGACAGCAAGGAGGACGGACGCAGGGGACTCTGCGGCCATGACAGGAGGGCACCTCTTAGGAGAGGGGTGACCCAGACATAGAAGGGGGTTACTCCAGGACTGGTTGGAGTCAGCTGGAAACTGACCATCTTTTACTCAGGTCATCTGTTTTGTATCTGATTTTTCTCTTATCTGTTTTAAAAACGGAAGCAGGTAGACTTTCTGAACTTTCATTTATTCATTTACTCTTTTAATCGAATCAGTGAAAACGTTATGAAACATTGATGTAAAAGTCAAGTAAAAGGATCTCTTCCATTATCTGTTGGCTTTAATGGCTATGGGCGCTTTCACATAGGCATTTTGTTTTGTATCCGGCAAGATGAACTGAAAATCGCATCTGACTGGATACGGTTTTTTGCCCTTAAACCAGATGAAACCATACCCTTCCGTTATAATACCTGTACAGCTTCATCTGGCTGCATCTGGTACCATCTGTTATTGTCCAGATCAGTTTGCCTGTTTTCTGTCCATACCAAACACCTAAGTGTTCAGGCATGGACCTTGAACAGGGACTTCACTGTGAAGTCTGTCATTAAACCATTATACTCACCTCTCACGCCACTGCGGTCCATTCCAGGTCCTCTCTGCACTGTATACTGAACAGCCAATCATAGACGCACAGTCTCCGTGAGTGACAGTGTCTGTGACTGGCTCTTGCGCACCACCCATAGCATTCATTGGTTGCTGGCACAGTGGGTGGGGCGCAACAGCCAGTCACAGATGCTATCACAGACAATGGGCGTCTGCGATTGGCTGTTCAGCAGCCAATACAGTGAAAATTAGATGGGGCTAATGAGCGGGACCCGGAAGTGACCACAGTGGCGAGACAGGTGAGTATAATGCTTTAATGACAGACTTCCCAGTGAAGTCCCTGTTCAAGGTCTCTCAGATGTTTGGTAGGGACCCCAAACTGTACACGTGTGACATTACTGTGCATGCTCAGTAGGCATGCCAGATCTGGTTTTACCAGATTAGGAATGATCCAGTAAAACTGGATCCAGCACCCATGGACAATTATAAATCATACCGCAAAGTGCCAGATCTGGAGGAAAGTTTTTTCTACTGAGCCCAAAAAACGGTACATGTTTCATTTTTTGGGCTCGGTATAAATAACTGATTTTGGAAGGATCCGGCAGCAACTGTATACAAATGAAAGTGCCGAAGTGCCCACTGAAAATCAATGGACACAAACCGTATCTGGTTTGCAGTCCGGCTTTAAAAAAAGAGAATTAACAAAAACGCATATGTGAAAGCGCCCTAGTTAGATCTACTAAATGGATTTGCTCTGAGTCCACACCGATCCAACACATGGATCCATTTTTAAAACTGATATGTGTATGGCTCAGTGAAGATCTGTAGGTGCCGTGTGATGCTTGTTTTTTAAACACCTGTACAGTATCTGTACAATGGATGTGTGCTTATTGCCTAACAGCTACATTACAGGCTCATAGAGATCTCTACTGAATACATTTGTAGCCTCGTCATGGACATTTTGTTTACTTTAGAGTATATGCCAGTAACATAAACCTTTCTGACTTTTTACTGCAATACATCACTGTGAATTTGTCAATACCATCATCCTCTTTTGTAATGTTGTGGTAAGATGAATGACATCCCATACCTGTAGAAAACCTTGAAGAACAAGTCTGCAAAACAGATTAACTGGAAGGAAAACCCCAGAACTTCACAATGTCTATAGTAAATGCTTACAACTTTTTCTTAACTTAGAAACATAAAAAAATGCAAAAGTGACTCATCTCTGATTTAAAGGAAAAAGCTCCACTGATATGTATGTTGCTATCTTTATTGTTGCCCAAAGCCAACAATGTCCCCTGGTGTTCCTATCTCATCTTAATATCGATCAATGGAATTTGGACTCAGGAGTTGAACTTTCGGTCTCTTGGCCAAGATGCCAATGTGACCAATCAATCCTACATATTTAATACCATGACAAATTTTGTGAATAATTGTTCAGCCATATATAAGCCTGTGCTTACATAAGGAACTTCAGAAAAAACATTTCATTGTAAGCACCAACTTCAATCAGGCTGTTTGTACGACCAGTTGTGGAGGACCCTACAAAACCAAGCCAAGCAGAGACGTCCTGCATGAATAGCAAAAGGTGCGTAGTGTCCTCAAAAGTAATGGCAATCATTTACAAAGGGCCAGATGCATGCAGTGTCCTCATACACAATACCAGTGTCAAACTTACCTGTGAAATAATGCCCAATGAACAGTGCCTATATCACATGATCGTCCCAGAAAATGCATCAATGACTCTGCATATGACACTATATCTAGTGCTTAAATTAAAGAAGAAAATAAGAGACTGACTCCCTTCACTCTTTAACCACTGTACAGAGATAAGGTCTTAGGGCAGACACACACTTATGTGAGCTACATGCCTGATGTGTGGCGCCCCTGCGGACTGGTCGCCATAGTGATGCTGCACCTACTCCACAGGTGTGGTGTCACCGTTCTCAGGTGAGAGGAGTTGTGATCCCAAGACACAGAAAATTGCACGCTACACCATCCCAAATCAGGGCCAGGGGATTCGGGCAGACCCTGTTGAGAGGGAGGGCCCCATCTTCTGGTCAGGAGGAGGGGTTAGCAGTTGGAGAGTTAGAAAAATAAAAGAAGGAGTTAGGACGTCGAGCAGGCAGGACACCTGCTGCAGAGCGAGGGAGTCCTAGGGGGCATGGGAGTGGAGGAACCACCTGTAGCGCCCCGAATCCACCGCCAGTCAGGCAGTGGGGGAACTGGGTTGCAGAAGGGGACCGGCCCCGAACTGGTGGAAGTGATGCATGCCTCAGCCAGAAAATTGGAGGCCACGGTGTCTGCAGAAACAGTGGCCAAAGACCATGGATATTCGCCGGGAAGGTGGCCAGACCTAGGGCCAGGGGACTCTGAGCATCGCCCGACAAGGCACGCCATCACTGGATTGGGACACTTCACATGTAGGCACAGGCGGGAGAGGATGATAGCCAGGGTAGTGAGACGGCTAGGACAGGCTTTAGAGTGGTGACTTGGAGTAACGACCCTGATCACCTGGGGACTAACCTGGCTGCGCATTGGAAGAGCACAGTACCCAGCTGGGCTGACTTGAGTGATTGCCAAGTAAAGGTAAAAAGAACTGCAACCCTGGTCTCCTCCAGTTATTACCTGCACCCTCCTGCCTCACTACACAAACCCCATCACATTTCAATAGACTCTACTACAATCCTTGGGTCCACGCTCTACCTGTGGGGAGTGATACCATCTGGGCTGCCATTCCACAAGCCCCAGAGGTCCTACAGCACCACTGGTCACCCTGACCAGAATAACCACAGGTGGTGCTACAAACTTATCCCCTGTATATAATTCCCCTTTTTCTGCATGCCCAGAGCCACGGAGCCAGGTCACAGCCACCGTGACCTCGTAAGCAACCACCGGCCCGGTTTCTGAGTACCCTATGGCCCTGGTGAGTGACGCAGATGCATGCGACATATCACATCAATCTCACATAGTGCAGCTGTGCCCTTATACTGAGGCTAAGGTCAGGGGGTTGTCTACTGTTTGGAGGTGCAGGCTGGAAGAAATGGTTCGGTAGTTGGGTCAGAACCAGAAGGACTGACAAGATGCAAAAATATCATGTAAGAGAATAGTCAGAAAATTAGCTAAGGTCAGCAAAAGGAAAATCCATTTGAAAACAGGAGCATAAGACCAGGGATGTGTAAATCAGACAAGCAGAGCTATATATGGCACCTTCCAGCAGGAAGATGGGAGCTTTAGTAAGGAGTGGAGCAGTCCAACTGACCAAGGTAGGAAGCCGATAGCACACATACTACCAGACTGGACGGTACTACAAGTCCAAGACACACTAGTTAGTGGCTGGCCAGAGTCTGTGCCACCCAAACATTCTGGAGCCAACGTCTACCCCACCACCAGTGCCACTAGCAGAATGAATACAGCGGCACCTGGTGACGTCATAGGGGCAGATTCTGAAGAAGAAGTCACACATTATAAAGTGACAATTAAAATAAATAAGATCAAACCATTTACTTCACTTTTTAAAAAGAGATGAGAGGCATGGATGCAAAATATAAGTAAAACAAATGACACATAAGACAAAAAAATGGGCCATTTTTTTCCCAGGCAAATATCCCCCCAGAAACAGATCTTTGAATGTGATTTGATATAAACTATGTCCTAGGCATTAAGTATAAAGATGTAAAATTAAGTGCAATATTTAAAATGATGTAGCTGTGTAGCTATGATCATGTAAGGCATAGAGGAATGAGATGAGAGACTGGCTACGGCTTTACACAGAACAAAGGAAATGGCAATAAGGGCTCGGACACACTCATCTGAGTTTGACGGACGAGACTCTGAACAGGCTGGAGCAGTGACCCTGAATGGCATCTCTCTCTATGGACGGGGAATGCGATGCTGCACAGAAACACAAGCAGCTGTCATTCCCCGTCCATAGAGAGAGATGCCATTCAGGGTCACTGCTCCAGCCTGTTCAGAGTCTCGTCCGTCAAACTCGGATGTAACTTGGAGAGTGTGTCCAAGCCCTAAAGGAAGTAAAGGTGAAACTTGAGCAATATAATGTGCTATTGTTAGCGCTTAAGAGGTTTTGCTGGATTTAAGAACTATTATTATTATTTATTTAGTACACTAAATCTAGGCGATCAGGACATAAAGGTACAGGAGGGGCAGGGACCCTGTCCACGAGGGCTCACAGTCTATGAGAGTGTATGTATTTCCTCAGGATTGCAAAACCTATTCCTTTCCATATACTTGTACATCATATTCTGCCCTCTTTCACATATGCCACCTCCTGCTCCTTGTTTCCACCAATATGCACTGATGGGATGTCCATAATGACTACTCAGGTGAATACTACTTTATCCTTCTGAAGATCCCTTGACCATGTCATGAAGGAAATGTATCACTGTGGGGTTTTCAGCTATGACAATGAATACAATAAGCTTAACTATTGGTTTAAATTAAGTGTATTGTCAGAAAACTACATAATAAAATCTGGTTATCATTCTAAGGGCTCTTGCCGATGACCTTAGATTCTCTCATTTGGGAAAATTTGATTGATTATGCAAATGAAACTCTGATCCAAGTTTCAGCATAGTGTGCTCTGATTCTCTTGGACGAGGAGAAGAAAAAAAAGTTTCTCCATTGTCGGTTCACATAAATCAGACTCACTCAGATGTTGCATTCCAAGTGCAGTCTGATGTTATTCATGCACTCATTGACGTGCATGGGTGAGTGTGATCCAAATATCGGATCAATCTCGGAAATGCAATTTTCTCCCCAGACTGACTCTAAGGCTGAGTTCAGACTGCCATATTACACGGACGACTATCGCATTCTGATGCACGGAATGGCCAGTGGCTCCCCTGACACGAGCATGACCACTTCAAGAATTACTGTGCAGCTGTCATGCTTGGGTCAAGGAGCCCCAGGCCAGTTCGTGCATTACAATGCGATGGTCGTCCATGTTATATGGCTGTCTGACCCTGGCCTCTCTCCATTTATTGGTCCAAGTGTGATTCGATGTTTTGTGAAATTGCATTCCAAGTAAAAATACGGCCATGTGTACCTAGCCTTAACATGGTTTATTTGACTATCCATTCAAGAAACTCTTGAAATATTGCAGTTTTGACACGAAAGAATTGAACAGGCTGACATTTTATGTTTTCTGCACCTTACTTACCAGTTTTGCTGTACAGACAAGGATAAGTAAACAACATAGAACAAGGATAACGGTATTTTTTTACTCTGTTGTAACAAACATAATTTACCAATAAGACATGAAGTGGGAACTAGTCACCTGGGTGGCTCATACTGGACATAGGGCCACGTCACACACACAGATATCTGTGCAGATATTGTTCGCAGATCTCTGGTTGCAGTGAAATCATGGACACATTGTTCCATTTTGTGGCTGTGTACAAATGTAACAATGTGTCCATGATTTCACTGCAACCAGAGATCTGCGAACAATATCTGCACAGATATCTGTGTGTGTGACGTGGCCCTTACTGCTATAGTACATCTATGAACCTGGAAGAACAAACCCTAGATCTATAACATACATTTGTCTCCCCTGTGTTCATTATACTGTACTGGTAATACATAATTTCATAAGTTAGTATTTTTAAAGCTCTGTTCTGGTTGAAGTCTTTCAGCAAGAGCAAATCATTCCTTTTTCATTGACAGATATCAAATTTGGATGTATCCCGTTATACTCTTGACATCTCAGAGTTAAAACTCATTAGGACAAACTGATAGGGTACCTTTACACATCGCAACAATGCATGCAATTTCACTTGCAACTTACTGGTTGCTGTGAAATCATGGAGACATTGTTCCATTTGTACACAGCAACAAAATAGAACAATGTGTCCATGATTTCACTGCAACCAGTAAGTTGCAAGTGAGAGTGCATGCAATGTTAGTAACATGGGGGGAAAACTGGACAACCTGCCAACAATCGGTCAACAAACAAGCAAAGTGCTTGTTCATCAGATGATTGGATCTTTCATACAGGCGTTAAAATAATTATCAGCAATACATCTCCTTGTGCAAACAGAAGATAAGCTGCCGATAACATTAATATTCAATGACAACAGAAAAGACCATTAAATGACCTCAGAAAGGCTTGATCATAGCTCATCGCCAGTCGTTTAATGCACCTTTAGAGCATGTCCTCTGTGCACTCCAGACCTGTGATTTATGACTGCCCAACTTTCATCATTAATTACATGTAACTGATTGGCTCCTTTATTGCCGTTTCTATCTGCCTTTAAGGCCCATTGGCCATAGATATTTGTTTGGTGATTGGTCTTGAGGGAACCCATTTTATCATGGTATACAAGCTTATTAAGAGTAATCACTGGAGAAGAACATTATGGTAGGAAGAATAGAAGGAACAAAGTAAAGAGGAAGACCAGCAACGATGGTGGAGAAGACCCTGGTGGACCTATCTAGGTTGCACAAGATCGATCTACCTACAGAGCGTTCATCCATCAAGTCACCATGGCTTGAGATCCAACTTAAGACTTTTAAATAATAATAATAATAATAATAATAATAATATCATTGCACGAGATTATTTGAGACATTGCCAACATAAATTTTAGGCAGGCTAGACAGCGAATAAAGTTCAGGATATGGAAAGAGTGGATGGGTGACAAGTAATCATCTCCAATGAGTGGAAATACCTCAATAAATAAATTCTGCTGTTTAACGGATGACAGGAAAATGCTTCTGAAGTCAAAGTTTGCCAAACAAAAAGAGGGAATTGATTGATTTATAAATCTAGGAAGAAATTGGCTTCTGATAGATTGGTCCCATTTGCAGCAACAATGCATGGTAATAAAGCAGATGGTATTTATAGATGATTGACTTGTATACAGGAGTCACTGGTGTTCAAATATACGTGTCTGATGAATGAAATGGGAGTCTAGGGAAGCTTGTGTAGAAACAAGAGACCTCTGGGAAGCCAGGGACACTGAACAATTATTCTAGACGAGGAAGAAACATTTCCGCCAATGCATATTATTCTAATTTAACCTGGAGGCCAAAGAACAAAATTGTTGTGATTGAGTTTTCTCTGCGGCAGATCTATCAGAGTTCGGTTATTGATCTATTATAATAATTACCTTGTGGCGTCCTCACTTCAGCCTTCAGGATGTCTAGGAATACCAGAATTCCATGCGCCGACAGCAGTCATATTGGCACACCCGAGTGATGGGTGTACGAATATGGCGCCCGCTGGCGGTACCAGCTAATTGCACAGTACCGGGACTTGACAACAACATGACACTAAACAGACAACAGCAAACCAATGCCGCAAAAGGCGCAGCCCGCCGCTAACACCGCCGAATGAATAACTGCCACGCCACTGAATTATTTACTGCGCCTGCGCAAAACCACTGTGCACATGCGCGGTTAATCATACCGCTGCCATCTGCCTCTACAAAGATGGCGGTGGTCTTATTATCTTCACCTGTGCATCACAAGTTAGCGCAGGTGTAGTAGAATATTCCTTGGTGTGATGCAGTTAATCAGGAGGCGGGATTGGTGGCTGCCAGCACATTATAGAGCCTCTGCAGGTTCAGTACAGAATGATAGGGGTGATAGTAGCAATGTCATTAGAGGATGGTGGGGGTGATAGTAGCAGAGCAGGGTTAGTACAGAATGGTGACGGTAACAGTAGCAGTACAGGGTCAGTAGAGAATAATGGGGATGATAGTAGCAGTGCAGGGTCAGTGGAGGATGACCGGGGTGATAGCAGCAATACAGGGTCAGTAGAGGATGGCGGGGGTCATAGTAGCAGTGCAGGCTCAGTAGAGGATGGTGGGGATGATAGTAGCAGTGTAGGGTCAGTAAGAGGATGGCGAGGGTGTTAGTAGCAGTGCAGGTTAAGGAGAGGATGACGGGGGTGATAGTAGCAGTGTGGGGTCAAGTGAGGATGACGGGGATGATAGCAGCAGTGCAGGGTCAGTAGAGAATGACAGGGGTGATAGTAGCAGTGCAGGGTCAGTAGAGGATTGTGGGGGTCATAGTAGCAGTACAGTGTAAGCAGAGGATGGCATGGGGTTATAGTAGCAGTACGGGGTCAGTTGAGGATGACAGGGGGTGATAGTAGCAGTGCAGGTTCAGTAAGAGGATGGGAGGGGTGATAGTAGCAGTGCGGGGTCAAGCGAGGATGACAGGGATGATAGTATCAGTTCAGGGTCAGTAGAGGATGACAGGTTGTGATAGTAGAGTGCAAGTTCAGGAGAGAATGGCGGGGGGTTGATAGTAGCAGTGTGGGCTCAGTAGAGGATGGCGGTGTGATAGTAGCAGTGTGGGCTCAGTAGAGTATGGCGGGGGTGATAGTAGGAGTGTGGGCTCAGTAGAGGATGGTGGGGGTGTTAGTAGCAGTGCAAGGTCAGTAGGTCAGTTGTCCTGTAGTGATAATCTCCTGTTGATAAAACACTGATTGTATTGAAACAGCAAAATAATCACAGTAATCAAGTTATCTTAAACTATATCATGTTGCTCTCAGATTGCATAGCAGAAAAATGCTGACCAAGTCCCTATAATTCTAAACCAGGACTTCAAGACTTAGGGATTGAGTATTTTTTACCCATAAAGTGGTATTCCATTAAAAAAAATACATTTTCCCCAATCCACAGAATAAGTGATAACTCATAGTAGAATAAATGATATCTCATAGATTAGTAAAGGTTCAAATACTAAAACCCCCAGTGATTGTTGTCATATTGTTGTCATTTTCTGCACTCTGCAGACACTATGCCAGACTGCTTTAAATATCCTGCAGCCCTCATCCTTGATTTTAATATTTCTTATATAAAAATGAATACTTACCATTTCTACAGATGTGCCGATCAGTTTAGAAATTTTCTGCATCTCTGCATTGCCATACCAGTGGATTCTGCCACCCAGACATTTGTTTAATAATGGAATGATTGGAACAATCGCAACGTGGTGATCTTGTATCTACTCCCTTTTTCTCTATGGGTACCTTTACACGCCGCAACCGCAGCGAGAAATGTGGCAGCGATATTGCAACCTGGTAAAATCGCTGCCACATTTTCCCCCTTCTTTCCTCCTTATTGCAGCGTGTAAAAGGGGAATTTGGCGA
Organism: Allobates femoralis; assembly: GCA_033576535.1. NCBI lineage: Eukaryota > Metazoa > Chordata > Amphibia > Anura > Aromobatidae > Allobates > Allobates femoralis. Next base: position 690,409,821 of record JARQOC010000002.1, on the reverse strand, counting down.
CGATATGTCGCCTCGCTCCGGTCGCCTGGTTTTTGAGCACTGCTCTAAAATCGAAACCAGGCGACATTGGTTTTATCGCCGCCAAATTCCCGATTTACACGCCGCAATAAGGAGGCAATTTGGTGGCGATACTTCCAGCGAGAAATATCGCTGCCAAAAATGTCTCCCGTGGTTGTGGCGTGAAAAGGTACCCTACTGCAATAATAATACTCCATGGAACTTCTGGAGATGGATGAATAAAGAGCACATGTGCAACTTGCAGACAGTCTGACATACTGCAGGGAGACTGCAAAAGATGACAGTTGACTGTCAGCTAGTGGTGCAACTAATGAGACCCCCAATGATTGCCAGAATGAAGAACTTGTGTCATTTAATATCATTTAAATTGAGAGGACGTGGACATGCTTGGCCACAATTCCACTCATTCTCTATAGGATTGCTGATGTTAGCTGAGTACAGGGCTTGGCTATCTCCAGTAGTCCCATAGAGAATAAATGGAGTAGAAGTCAAGAATGGGTATACCACTCCATTCAAGTGCTCATGTGCAACCTGCAGACAGACCGGCATGGCGAAGAAGAAGAGAACTGAACATTGGCTATTGACATTGCCTTCTGCCTAGAACAGGACTTGCATTTTAATCTCCTGAGCTCAGACATTCACACTGTACAAGCATTGCTGATGTAACAAGATATCACTACATAGAGAAATCCCATGCGAAAATACGGAGAACATAGACTACATTTAGCTGCTGATCCCGATGGGAATCTCTGAAACCCACTATTGTAAGCCAACAATATGTGGTCTTTCAGATGTCTCTGATCATTGGTCCAATCTTGGATCACACTGCATGGACTGACTGCGTGACTCACGACCCGAATGTGACAGCTTTATATATTTCTATGAGGCTGTTACTCTATGTTCAAGAGACACATGGTCAGTCTGTGCAATGCAATCTAAGATCAGACTGATGATCATGCCAAATTCATCATTATGAAAAACAACAGTGAGCTGAAAATACACGTAGCGCACACCTACTGTATCTTATATATTCTCATAGAACAGCGTAACATATGATATCACATTACTCGATCTGCAGCACGCTGGATGTTGTCTACTGTGCACATACTTTACCTGGACAAGTCTCCATGCCTCGCTAATCACTGCATACTGGAGCCGGTTCAACACAAACCCATCAGTCTCTTTCAGTAATTTTACAGGTGACTGACCAATTTTCTTCATGAGAGAATATGTTCTCTCCACTGTGACTGGGTCTGTCTGTGGGTGGGGAACCAATTCAACCAGGGGAACATAATATGGAGGATTCACCTGTTAAGCAGAAAGAAAAAAAAGAGTCAAATTATTAACTCTAAAGTCATTGTTCATATTTGCACAAAATCAGACTAGACTTCCCGAGGACCCCTTGGTTAGCCGAGGGTTTGTCATAGTTATGAATCCCTAAGGGCCACTATACACGTCGCGATAACCGCAACGCAACATCGACAAAAAGTCACGTGGTACGGCCGTTGCAGTTGATATCGTTTGTGCGTTGCGTCGTGTAAATGGGCAATGCGACGCAAAAACAACCTAACTACGATATTGCAAGAAGATTGTGCAAGCCCTTCAACCGTACGATATTGTATATGCGATCTGGCAGGATCGTGCTGTGTGACAGCGCAACTACGATTTGGAACGCAATTTCCCCTATTCACTGCAATGTTAAATCCGCGTTCCCTGGGTTTCTCATACCCAGCGCAAAAAAATTGGCGTACTACATCGTAGTTGCGTTGCCTGCCGATATCTCCCTGTGTGACATCTCCTATGCGATCTTGGACAAGTGCCAAAAACGTGCGCGCTCCCGTGAAATCATATTCAATATCGGAACGATATTGCGACGTGTAAAGCGGCCCTAAGAATTAGCTTAAAGGGTTGTCCAGGCAAAAATTTTAATAACCGATCCTTAGGCTAAGTTACCAAAATCAGTTGGTGGGTGTCCAACACACTGCACTCTACTGATCAAGGCAGCTGGATGTAACGGCACAGCTCTGTTTAATGTGTATCATCTGCGGCGAAATGCTGCAGATCAGCATGCATGGCGCCAACAGCTAAAGTGACCCTGGTTGCTATCAGCATCCTTTCAGCCAGGTAAGCATTTTTTTCTGTTGTATTTGCATATTGTATTTTTTTCTTTGTTTTGCCTTGATTCCAGCAATGCATCCATTTTGACCAGATATATTTAATTTAGCAAGAGATTGCAAAAAGAGATCCACTTGCTTTAAGCCCCTGTAACACTAAGCGAGATCGCTACTGAATTACAAGTTTTGTGACGCAACAGCGACCTCGCCAGCGATCTCGCTATGTGACACTTAGCAGCGATCAGGCCTCCGCTGTGAGATCACTGATCGTTACAAACCGTTCAGGACCATTTTTTGGTTGTTGCGCTCCCGCTGGGCAGCATACATCGCTGTATTTGACAGGGACCAACGATCTCAATACTATGCCTGAGAGTGACAGGTTCCCAACGACTGCTGTATCGTTGCTGAGTCGCTGGTGAGATCTGACTGTCTGACATCTCACCAGCGATCACATAGCGACGCACCAGCAATCCCTACCAGGTCGTATCGTTGTCGGGATCGCTGGTGCGTCGCCAAGTGTGACGGTACCCTTAGGCTCAGTTTGTTGTCTGAGATCAAACAGAAAGGTGAGTTTTTGATGTCTATTAACTTGGAATTGGTGCTGTGTGCCAGCATATCTTGCTGTGGTGCTGTGCTTATTGGTTGGTGGGGCGAAAAAGGCAGCAAGGTTGTGGTTGGGCATCTAAGTCACTCCATCATAGCTGCAGAGGTGGTGGTCACCATGCCGTGCAGATCATAATAGAATATATGGCCTCACCTAAAGAGTTCGGCATGATGTTCAGTTATACATGTTAATCAAAATAAAACCTCATGTTAATTTATGAATATTTAATAATTGGATGTGCAGTCCATGTCCCTTTATTATCTAATTTGAGTTCATATAGCCTTAATTATAAATGGATACCAATGTTCCATTAGTGATACATGATCCATCCTGTTAGTCTTGTTTAGATAGGTACAGAATATTCTTTAGTTTGTCTTAGGCCAGCTTCACAATGCGGGTCTGATTCGATCCGTGGCTGTCACGGTGAACCTGACTGCCCCGTCCAGATCAGCACACAGAATCGGAGGGCTAATATGCCCTCCGGTCCGGTGTGCTACCGCACACAGCTGCAGCCGCTGATGATTCAGGACCGCAGCTCGCAGGGAGCTAGCCGCGGCCCTGAAACAACAGCGGCGTGCAGCCGCAGGTGTCCGGTTCCCGGATCCTCCCGGACGGGGGCAATCCAGCACTCCCCAACATGGGAGCCTATGGGGTACTGTCACACTTGATCCGGGAGGATCCGTGCGAATCCGGGAGGATCCAGGAGAAGGCAATTAGGGGAGATTTTTCTCCTCGGACACAAAAACATTGCAAGCAACGTTTTTGTGTCTGTGAGAAAAATCTTAATTCTCCCGGATTCTCCCGGACAGATAGAAACCGGATGGCAGAGAGCTGCCATTCGGCTTCCATCTGGCCCCATAGGATAATATGGGGCCAAAATCCGGTCCGGGGCTGTCCGGTTTACAAGGACAGCCACGGATCAGATCAGACCCGCAGTGTGAAGCCGGCCTTACACAATTCACATCTATGTCTGTTGAAGCATTTCTTTTTAGATTTTTAGAAGGAGGCCATACACATAAGGTCATCTTAAAGATGAGCAGATCAAATCATGCCATAATGGTCCACAGTCCAGGTCAGTGCTCTCTGGCTGTGAACAGGAGTTGTGCATATTTCCTTACCCTCTGGGATCCCTCGCTAAGGCTAGGGTCACACTTGCAGTTTTTTCATGCTTTTTTGGAGACCTACGTTTTTAAAAAAGCATGTAAAAACACACCCATAGGCCCCCATGCAAAAAAAGCATGCCCTAATAGCAAAAACGCATGCCCTAATAGCAAAAACGCATGCCTAAAGTGCCATGCGTTTTTGCACTTATGTGAGTAGCTGCCATCAAAAACGTATGAAAAAACGCATGGTACATTAGTACCATTTAGTACCATCCAAAAACGCATCCATTTTCCATAGGGGCCCATGTTAAAAAAAATGCATAGACTTCCGTTTCCGGCGCCTCCATGAGCGGCCGCTGCTGAGAGGGCTCCCGGGACCGCAGGAGGAATCCGCCGACATCCCCGACCCCTAGCATCGGAAATCGCTGCACACACATCAGAGAGGGAGAGGAGATGGCAGCAACACTGGATCGCTACTTTGCGCGCCCGGGAGGGACGGAGGCGAGTGGAACACAGCACATGGCGCCCCCTCCCTAATGGCGCCGGCAGGAGCAGGCGAGACTCTGGAGGTGAGGAGGACAGAGGAGGAGGAGGATGAAACTGACCTGGAGATCGCACCGATAGAGGACTCAGCGGAAGCGCAGGAGGGGAGCCAGGACTGGGATGAGCCGGACACAAGAACAACACGAACCCAGGTACACTGGAGGGGTGGAAAGACAATGGCAGGCAAAGGAGATGGAGAGAGAGGGGGCAGAGAGGACAGTGCTGGAAAAGGGCTCCCATGGCTTGATTATAAACTCCTAGCCAAAGAGATGTCAGCCTATCTAGCACCTGATCTAAAATCTGCAGTAGCAGAACTGGTGGCTGCCACTACCCAGGACATAAACAACAAGCTGGGTCACCATGAACAGCAATTACTGGAGGCAGAGGGCAGAATAGCTGCAGCTGAGGGAAGAGTGGAAGAATTAGAACAACAGCTACAGGTTCTGCAGCGCCACTCAAACTATGCCTATAATAAATTAGAAGATATAGAAAATAGAGACCGACGCAACAATCTCAAAATAGTCGGTCTGCCAGAATCCATTATACCAAGCCTGCTGATCGACATATTTGAAGTTGACCTCCCGAAAACTTTGGGCCTGACACATAGGTGCCTAACAGAACGCACACACAGGATTGGCCCCCCTAGAAACCCCCCACCGCGTGGAGCCGAAAACCCTGGAGTCGAGGGAGGAGGAGCAGGGAGCAAGCCAAGGCATGCTATAGCACGATATTTAAATCATAGAGACAGAGAGGAGATCCTGAGGGCATATAAGGCCAAAAAAATACCCCTTACCATCAGGGGACACAGGGTGCTGGTCTATGCAGACTACTCTATCGAAGTTGCCAACAAGAGGAGAGCATTTAGCGAAGTATGCACTATCCTTTATAAAGGAAATGTACGCTTCCAGCTAGCATACCCCGCCACCCTGCGATTTCGCACAAGAGACGGCTCATCGGTTTCTTTCACTGACCCAGAAAAAGCCATGGCACTAATTAACATGGGTGACAAAACCCCTGAACGGACTCCCAGTACTGACTCAACAGCACACAGTCCTAAAGACCGCGAGAAGAACCCAGGCGGAGGAAGCTCACAGAATCCTACGGAAGCAGGAGAGCAACCACGTGACTCTTTAAGACACTACCAGCTGCGCTCAGAGGGTAACTACAGTGGAGATCACCAAAGGTACACTGCACCCCGGAAAAACCGGCAGTCGGCACCTAAGAAAAAAACGAGATGAAAACCATCACTGGATGTAATGTCTAGATACTTGAACATGTGTACTCAGGTGTTTACTTAGCGAGTTGTACTGAGAACAAGTTGAATACGGGGAAATTAAAGGGCTGTAGTGAGGTGGGGAGGGGGCCAAAGGGAAATGGGAAAGTGACATATGCAGAGGGAGAAAAAAAACAAAAAACCTCACTAAACCAAGGCAACATTAGAGAAATTACACAGAAAGGAAAGCTTAATGTTTGGATATAATTACGTTGTTTATTCGTTTGTTGCTCCCTCTTCATTTTATTTTCTCTAAGGGGTGGGACTTGAACATGTGGACTCATCATTAGTATCTGAAGTAAGGTGGATCTCCGGCGGCCCATCCTTGGGGCGACGCACGACATGGAGGAAGAAAGAGAAGTCAATAGAACGGATAAGATAAGAAAAAGGGGAAATGTCGGGGAGGGGGAGGGATGGTATACTATGGTAAGATATGGGTTGATGCAATATAACAATTGGGATTTTATCTTCATTCTCGGCTGTACCAATGAAGCATATTCAGATGTCAAAAGCAAAAGGGATGCTCAGAGGTGTCTTGGTGAGGGCTGGGGGAGAAACAGGCAGACACTCCATTATGTCACATCGATAGCCTTCACCAAATATGGTTAGGTGGGTCTCCTGGAATGTCAAGGGCCTGCGCTCTCCCTCTAAGCGCATGATGGTCCTTAGACATCTCAACAGATTACATGCTGATGTTGCTCTCCTCCAGGAGACCCACCTGGCACAGGAAGACTTTTTTCGCCTCAAAAAGCTCTGGGTGGGGGAGGTATATGGATCGGGGGCATTGGGAAGGAAAGCAGGTGTTATTGTGCTAGTGCGGAGATCACTGGCGCACACATTAATATCAGAGAGAAAAGATAAAGAGGGTAGATTGATCCACCTCAATTTGCAGATCAAAGAAGACATTTTTAGTATATATAACTTATATGCACCGAACTCCGCTCAAAAGCCGTTCTTCCAGTCCCTTCAGAATGATCTATTGACAGATCATCTCAGCCTTCGCATAATAGGGGGTGATTTCAACATGGTGGTACACGAACAGGAGGATAGACGCAACAAATACACACAGACCCTGGGAGCTGAGGGAGGGGAGGGTACACCCCAGGGAGGCCTCTTGGAAAAGCTGTTTCAACATTGTAACCTAATGGACACGTGGAGGGTAATGCATCCACTGGAGAGGGATTTCACGCACTTTTCGCATCCACATGGGTCCTGGTCGAGACTTGACATGCTCCTTACCTCACCACTACTTTTTCAGAGAGTGGCCACCACAGCTATAGAGAGCATGGTCATTTCCGACCATAGCCCAGTGGTGGCAGAAACCAGGGAGACACATCAAAAGGGAACAGACTACATTTGGAGGTTTCCTGACAACATGACAAGGGAAGAGGACTTCAATATTATGCTGAAGGAATGGTGGGCTGACTTCGCGTTAAATAATGAGACTCACAGGGGAGACCCGGGGCTATTTTGGGAGACAGCTAAAGTGGTGTTGAGAGGACATGTCATGGCATATCAAACAAGACTGAAAAACAAAATCAAAGACCAATATCTGAAATCCAGTATGACAGTAAGGGGAGCATATCAGCATTACAAACAGACAATGACAGAGAGAGACAAACTAAATTGGATAGAAGCAAAAAAAGAATTTGACGTATGGGCAAATAGGAAAGAATGTATGTATAGAAGCAAATTGGAGATGGAACTCCACAGGTATGGAGACAAGGCGGGTAGACTACTTGCACGCCTAGCGAAGGGGAGACATCCAGCGACACCCATACTAGAAATCAAAGATAAACATGGGAATGTCTGGTCGGAACCCAAGGATATCACCAGGGTATTGGGAAAGTTTTACGCATCCCTCTATAAAGACGAGAACGGAGGGAATTTGAGAGGCATGGACTGGTTAAAAGACATCGACATACCAGGGTTGACAGAGGAGGATAAACAATATCTAAATGCACCCATTTCCGTGGACAACATTGAAGGGGTAATAAGACAACTACCCTCGGGTAAAGCACCGGGCCCAGACGGATTTGGAGGAGCCTTTTTTAAGTCCCTCAGGGAACAGGTGTCCCCGGTACTTACAGATCTATACAACTCCTTCCTACAGGGTAGGCCTATACCAGACAGAATGAATCTAGCCCACATTAAATTACTTCCGAAACCAGGAAAGCCACTGACTGACCCCGCCAGCTATAGGCCAATCTCATTAATAAACCAGGACTTAAAGATAATCTCCAAAATCATGGCGGACAGATTGGCCACCATTCTACCTAGACTAATTGATTCCCAACAAGCGGGCTTCGTAAAAGGACGCTCAACAGTTACCAACATACGTAAAGCAATGTTACTAATAGATGTAGCAAGACATAGAGGTGAGGGAGGAGACGCCGATCCAGCCGTGATCACCTTGGATGCAGAAAAAGCGTTCGACAATGTGAGGTGGTCATGGCTGGAGCAGGTGTTAGACATTATTGGTCTCGATGGCCCATTCAGACAATATATAAGATCCCTTTATAATACTCCAAAAGCTTGTGTGAACACACCAGGGTTTCTATCAGATACGTTTGTGCTAGAAAAAGGGACGAGACAGGGATGCCCACTGTCCCGTTACTTTTCAACCTAGCCATAGAACCGTTGGCAATATATCTAGACACACACGAGTTATATGAGGGCTTGAAGGTGGGGGAAAGGAGGCGAGGATATCTCTCTTCGCAGACGATATCATGCTCTTTATGCGGAACCCAGGGAGAGACCTAGCTAATGTCCTGGATGTCATTGAGAGAGTGGGTGCTTTCTCTGGTTTCCGACTAAATAGAGATAAATGCGAGATTTTCTTCATACATAAACACTGTCCGTTGCGGAGGGTTGAGCTACTGGGGGGCATTCGGGTAGCACAGGAAAATATACAATATCTGAGGGTACATCTAGCTAGGACAATGGGCTTGATATATAGATATAACTTTGTCCCTATTATCGCCAAAATAGAGCAAGAATTAGAGAGGTGGAAAGGATTGCCTTTATCGTTATTGGGACGTGCCCACCTGATCAAGATGATTAGCTTTCCCAGACTTCTATACCCACTTCAGACAATTCCCTTACTACTGACACATTTAGACGTCAAGAAGTTGAACAGTGCCTTCTCTAAGTTTCTATGGAGGGGCAAGAGACCTAGGATAGCCCTTAATTTTTTACTTCAATCCACGGAGAAGGGAGGCTTACAGTTGCCTGATGTCAGAGGGTACAACCTGGCATGCATTATGCGGCATGTGTTGGACTGGCTTAAGGGGTCAACTAGATTCTCTGATATAGACCTGGAAAGAGAATATGCAGGGCCGTGGGATTTAGCGTCACTTCTACACACACCCCTTTCCATGATACCATGCCATTTGAAACACACCACGATTTATAGAGACACAGTTATGACCTGGAAAAATGTCCGTTCTAAATTGGGTCTCTCTTGGAAGATCTCAGGGAGACTTAATCCCTGGGCGTGTCCATCCTTTCCCTTGGGACGTGAAAATTCTCTATTTAAAAGTTGGAAATCTAGAGGGGTGAAGACGCTGTTTGAGCTCATGCATGTGGGAGAGAGGAGATGGCTAACACGAGCAGAGGTCCTGACTAAATTCAATCTACCTGGATTACATGTATTACAGTACCAGCAGCTCTACCACCACCTCTTGACTAACTTACATGACATTTCAGGGGAATTCACAAATGAAATATGGGAGGATTTGATATGTGAAAGGGTGGAGGACACGTCCATACGTACAATATACAGCAATTTGGGAGGTGCACTTCGACCATTAAGACCGAGAGGGCCTTTCTCCAGGTGGAAAAAACACTTTAGAGAAAGTGATTTGCCGAACAAGATACTACAGGGATGGCAGTCAATGAGGAAAGCAGTTACAAATGAAATGTGGAGGGATACACAATTTAGATTAATGCATGGAGCTATACAGGGTTTCAACATCCCACCCTCACCAGCCAACCAAAACAGGTGGATAAATTGTCCCAAGTGTGGAGATGCAATGACGGATTTAGAACATGGTATATGGTCATGCCAGAAAGCAGCACAGTTTTGGGAGGAAGTGGGATACCTAGCCAGAGGACACTTCATAAATGAAGGGCGGCTCAACCCAATGCTTTGGCTCTTTCACTATCACGGAGACGCACATGACCAAGGCTCTCCTCACATATTGTTTCACACTATAGCTATAGTGGCTAAACGATTGATCTTGAGGCATTGGCTGGAGAAGACCCTACCGGGGATAGAGACATTCCGCAACAACATTAAAAAAGTGTTACACCTCGAAGCTACTGAGGCTAGGAAAAACCCAACCCGTCTTGTAGAAAAATTCTTTCGCAAATGGAGAATATTTGCAGAAAGAGAACTTTCCGATTCGGAAATGGAGACGTTTATCTCCCCTTTCAGAAAGACAGCTTGGTATGCTATGGCAGAGCTTGAGGGCACACTGGGTAGACTGAGAGGAAATGCTTAAGACATAATATGAAGAATATTGCTTTAGGACATCGAGATTTACAGGTAATATAAAATTGCATCAAGGGAGGGAAGGAGGGAGGGTGGGATTATTTGTAAAAACCAATGAAAAGGTTCGACATGGCGTTACTAAAATCAACAAAACTTCAAATCTCAGTAAGAACAACCTTAGAAGAAATAACTGAATAAGACTGAACGTTCTAGTTGTTATATGACCCATTGAGTAAATCTGTCTATGACATGTTATGTTATATACATTTGTATGTTGAGCATATTTAATGTACTTTTTTGTCAAATTTTGAAAAAGCAATAAAAAATGATAATAAAAAAAAAAAAAAAATGCATACGCTTTCTAAAAAATGCATGCGTTTTTAAAACAGCACCAAAAAAAGTTCATGAACTTTTTTTGGGTGCTGATTCAAAAACGCATGTAAAAACGCATGGGTGGCTTAAGGCACCTAAAAAACCCATGCAGAAATGAAAAAAGCATGCAGAAACACATGCTTATTTTTAAGGCACCAAAAAAACGCATGCCAAGTGTGACCCTAGCCTTACTTTATGATTAGCCAGGTTGGCAAGACATCAGTTTTTTGCCACACAGATGTCATCTTGCCATGCAAGCGAATCAAACTCTGCACTGGGGAAACCCAGAAGCTTAAGACACTTAGAATATGTTCACACAGGGCATTTTACTGTGTTTTTGCTGTGTTTTGGGGATCACGTTTTGCCTTGGTTTTATGCTACCGTAATTTGAAACCTGCATTTTTGGTTCCCAGCCAGACCTATGTGATTCTGGGATTAGCTGTCCACACACATTGGTTTTTGTTCTCTGCAGAAAGTATAAGCACCACAGATTTTGCTGCGTTTTTGAAAGAATGAGCATGTCATTTCTTTTCTGCATTTTTGGCATGGTTCTATGGCCAAAACGCAGAAAAACACAGCAAAAAACGTGCAAAAAAAATGCAACATTAAACTCAAGTTTCCTCTTGCCAAGAAATCTGGAGTCAGGAGAAACCTTTAATGTACCGTCACACGCGACAATTTTGCTATCAATTTCACTGGCAATTTGCTGGTTGCAGTGAAATCATGGACACATTGCCGTGTACAAATAGAACAATGTGTCCATGATTTCACTGCAACCAGCAAATTGCCAGTGAAATTGCTTGTGAAATTGCTAGCAAAATTGCCGCATGTGACGGTACCTTCAGAGACCATAAGGTTTTGCTGCGTTTTTGCTGCAGCAAAACCTTACGAGTGGGAACATACCATTACACAGCTTCAATCCCTGGCAAGAAAGCACTGACCTGGATGGTTGCTTGAAGTTACAAAAAGCAATCTGCTCATCTCTAATTAGCATCAACTGAACTAGTGCAGATGCTTCTACTGTTCATTGGTATGTTCCAAAACTTCGTCAATGGTAGATGGGGGTAAAGATGGGTCAGCCATGTTGTATTTCAGCACATTTGATTCTTTGTTCTGAAGGATGATAACCTCTATAGGTGTTTGGTCATTGACTACTACTCTTTTCCCATTGAGAACATAAGCAAACGTGGCCGGGGAGAATGGAAGGAATAGCTGTCATCAAACAAATGGACAATTGACAGCTATCCAAGGGTCCATGGTCAGTGGTCAGTGTGCTCCTGAAGATTGACAATTTGGATATGAGGCAAGGTTTAGCCGTTGATCTAAACTGTGAACTCTGATGTTTTGATTTATTGTTGAACATTCATCGGTTTCACTGAACCAGTGGATGATGGCTCATTATCGCCAATATTTAATTAGCATTTTATCTAATGTATACAAACTCCCTCAGTGGCCATCTTTAGACATCCTACAGTGATAGTTTAAATTCTAACCAGGAATGAGCGGACCCATGGAAACACGGGTTCAGGTGTTGCAGCCGAACCTTTTTTTGTGACGTGTTTGGAACCTGAATTTAACTGGAACCTCAGCGGAAGTCACTGAAGGTCATTGGCAATTCGGCTCTCCACTCTCATACAGCCAAAAGACATAAACACTTCTAGGGTGGGCATTTTTTTCGTCAAATTGTATAAAAACAGTACACCAGAAAACTCTGCTTTAAGGCCTCTTTCCCACATCTGTACAAACATGCACATGTGTGAGAGGCTGTTTTTTGGGGCCCGTGTGTCAGTCTGTCACGCATGATGTGACATACGTGTGGTGTCTGTGTGCTATCCATGTAACATCCGGATAGCACACGGACAGCATGTCATTGTAGACTTACCTGCTTCCAGCGCTGCCTGTCACTCTCACTTCCGGGTCCGCTGTAGATCACTATTCAGTGAATATTCATAAGGTTAATGAGCAGCCCCATAAGTGAGAGGGACAGGACATTGCTGGAGTCAGGTAACTATAAAATTCTTTATTTTTCAACTAAAAAGTCTTAGCTCATGTCCGTGCACACAGATGTCACATGGAAGACATCACGGTGCAGGATGTTTTTGGCACAGACCCATTGACCTCAATGGGTCTGTGTGTCTGTGCTGCCACTCAAAAAACGGACATGTCTCCAAAGTGGAGCACACGGACACACATCCATTCCATGCGGTATCACGGACATGTGAAAATGAGCATAGAATATAATGTGTATACGTATGTCTGCGTCTCTGGTACGCGGCTGCACGGACAGCACATGTGCCGGAAACACGGCCTTACACCCAGTGCAAGCGGATCAAACACTGCATGTGGCACACACAAGCACTGTGATGCTCACTCCAGTGCATGGGAAATAGCACCAGAACTCTGACCCCGAAGAGGTTCGCTCATCTCTAATTCTGACCTTTTACTAAATATGAGCCAACATAAGCTGGGAAGCTCTAACAAACACCCCAGCGTCATGCAGTTCCCTGGCTCCTAGACAGACTATTAAACAATATGATTCCATTTTAATATATGTAAAAGAACAGTGATTATCTACCAAACTAATTGAAATGCATGGAACTCACGGGATGTGCCACTATGCAGTTCTTGACATGTTGGAGTCCATTAAACATTTTTGTTGGTGAGAGGCAAGACGTTGAGCTGCTTATTATGGCTGAATCGTTGATGTGACGATCTATGTCAGAAAAGATCTTCAGCTTTAATTCCAGATTCTCTGGGACGCATTCCTAAAAACAATAAAAATAATCACCAGAAGCTCAATTATTTTTATTACATGAACCATCAAGCCTTGGCAAGATCATTTTTTGCAGTGTTATAGTTTCACAATATGTAGCAAAAATATATTGAAAAAGGTGGATCAGTTTAACAAAGAAAGTAAAATAATGCAATGGACATGGACTACCAAAGGAGTGAATTGGCTGAATAGTGGTCGTCATGATGGACAAACTTAGAATATGTGAACAATGTTTTTTCACAATATTATCTACTTCTCACCAGATAACTAAATAAGTTAATCAGGAGTGAGAAATCAGGCAATGTTAGGTGATCGACTTTGAGTTAAAACTATTTTGTGTCCTGCCATCTAATGTTCTTGCATAAGTAGTTCAAATACTGGATTCTTCTTGATCCTTCTCACGTGGGAACACCATAGGTTCAATTCCTGCCAGAAGCATTTTACAAAGGATTTCATGTTCGCTTTCATCACATACTTTTTATTTTGATCAAAAAAAGTTAGGCAACATTTAGGCCATGAGCATACAGAGTTTTTCAGGGAGTTTTTGACGTAGAAACTGATCATAAACTCTTCTAATCCAAATCTCTAAACTCAAAAACTTGTTTAAAGAAGCATTTGTGATAGTGATTTAGCTGTCGTTTTCATGCCGGTGGCACTTTTTGGTTATTCTTGCTACTAACAGAGTAGAAGCTGCTCAAAAAATTATCATGTTACTTCATTTAAACACTCCAGCGTTTCCAGACCATGAAGAAATGACAAAATATGGAATATGTGCTCAACAATGTCGCTTGACATTGCTGTACATTATTTACATTTTTTGCTGCGCCTTTTCAGTGCTTTGTCAGGTGGATTTTGGACATGAATCCACCTGAAAGAGACTTTATATGCACTTATAAGGTACCTTTACACGCCACAACTGCGGTGTAGCAACTGAGAGGCAATTCCCTTGGGTTGACGATGCAATTGCGGCGTGTAAATGCGGCATCGCCGTTCGGAGGCAACAGTCAAAAACGTGCACGCACATGTTCAGTTGCCTCCGATCGCCGGTGATAGTTACGGCGTGTAAAGGTACCCATACAGTTTCTGCTTTGAAATCCCCACAAAAACACTCTATGTGTAATGTCCACTGCAGTGCCGACACCTCCACTGCAGGGAGATGGCCGGCTGTGGCCTAGTCGCTCTTCCGGCGGTCCTGTGGCATCTGTCCGGGCTCTGTCTGCTGCTTCCTGCTCACAGGTAGCATACACTGCATGCCCTGCTCCTTAAAGGACCAGGGCACCCTACCCAGAAATACTTCTCAGCCTATGGCTGAGAAGCAGTGTATTTAAGGCACCTTCCTCATCTGGAAGGTGCTTGAGAAACATGCTCTATGCTTTAAAGACATACTGTTAGTTGTAAGGTCCCCTTTCTACATCCAGTATTTGTGCCTTGTCTGATAATTGCTCCTAGTTTTGCTGATCCGCTAGCACCTGTCTGCTTCAGCCTTCTGGCATACCATCTGAACTAGTCCTGCTGCCACACCATCTGTACAAGTCCTGATGCCGTACCATCTGTACCAGTCCTGATGCCGTACCATCTGTACCAGTCCTGATGCCGTACCATCTGTACCAGTCCTGATGCCATACCCTCTGTAACAGTTGCTGCTGTACCATCTGTACCAGTCCTAACACCATATCCAGAGAGTGTACCTGCCTGCATCCAACTGGTCAGCCTGCACCTTCCCAGGGACTGTCCCTGCCTACTTCCCGAGGAGTTTTTTTTTTAGTATTTCCTGAAAGAGTTCTGAAAAACGTGTGATGGCAAAAAAAGTGAATCAAAAAGAAAGATTTACCAGGGCCACTTGTCCATACATTTTCAGGTTCCTTTATTGGGTTTTAAAGTAAAAACATGAGCATCCTGACCAGACACGTTTTGGAATCACGTTCCTTACTCATCAGCTTATATATTGCATTAAAAACAATCCACTTAAAAGAACCTACATTCATTACAACACTAATGTTCATAGTATTCAGGTGATAGATTAATTTAGAACAAATAGTGATGGCAAACATTATCACACTTGTAAATAAGAACTGGACGTTTTTAGACATGGACAATAGCGATTGAAATTAGCAAGGGATATAAACACATATTCCTTTACATAATCAAAAATTATCAACCTAGAGGTAAGTTCATGCAATAACATATTTATTCTCACTGAGAGTTACAATTACAGAAATACCAAACAGAAAATTGTGCTAGTGAGTACGGTAATTATTATTACTTTTTTTTAATCTTTCATTTTTTGTTATTATTTTCATTTTTTAATTTTTATTATTTTTATATTAAGGTACAAGGTTTAATGATCAAATAATTGGATTTTATTTTTATATTTAGATATTTTTAAATATACTTATTCAGATTATTTTTATTTTTGTTTTATTTTCATTTTTGATATACCAGTAATAGTTTTAATTTTTTTTTATTCTTTTTATTATTTTCATACGCAATTTTTATATTAATCCTAGAGCACATTCACCTCTTTCCAAAAAAACATATCATTACAAAAATGTATCCAAATT
The DNA here is from genome assembly GCA_033576535.1 of Allobates femoralis. Classification (NCBI taxonomy): domain Eukaryota; kingdom Metazoa; phylum Chordata; class Amphibia; order Anura; family Aromobatidae; genus Allobates; species Allobates femoralis. The sequence continues at coordinate 690,393,965 of JARQOC010000002.1, read as the reverse complement.
TTCTTTTATTGATATTTATTTATGCAATCACCCACCTCTACATTGTTTGTACAATACCCCCATCAATACTGCAAAAAAGCCCCCGCACTATAGAATTTTCACTGTGGGTTTCCCTTCCCTTATTGCCTGTGTATTTAATTTTGATTACATATACATATTATGTTCTCTCATCCCGACTGTCTACAGCAATGGAAATAATTTGTGGATCCCCCAATTTAGGGATACTTGATATTCCATTTATTTTTAAATGAATACATTCTATAAGAATTCCCCAGTCATGTATAGGAAAAATCACCCAGGACGATGACCTCCATACATGCACCCATATGGAGCTGGGTGTTTAATCAAAATCTGCATCCACTCATGCAAAGGAAGAAGTCTTTCTATAGGCCCCGTCACACACGTCAACGTCCGAGTGATCCTATCAACGATCCGACTTGACCTAGATCGCTTGAACAACGTTCAATGATCGCTAGTGAAGTGCCACACGTACAGATATTTTTAATGACGCAGCAACAATTCCGCGACAAGCAAACGATACTTGCGGTCGTTAGATCGCCTACATCCTTCAGTTCTGAATAGGCGAAGTCGGTAACAACATCGTTATCAAGTTGTCACACACCGATGCTGCAGCTTGGACGGACGGTCATCGTTTGGTTTAAGTTAAACACCAGGAGAACACTTGGAGTTTTATAGTGCAAAAGTAACAAAAATTATTTATTATTTAAGTCCATAAAAACATTGAAGACAGTTACATAAATACATACAATCAAGGACGGTACATTTAGTGCCAACATAAAACAAAGACAGTCCGGTTACAGTATAAAAAGCTCAGAGTTGTCAAACAAGTAAACATACGTGGTCAGGGTATTCCCCATAGAAAAGATAATCTCATAATCTGAAACCATATCTATCTTCAAAAGCATACTTCAAGTGAAAATCATGCAGTGATTCATAGTCACAGATATATCTATATGCGTCTCTCTATATTAAGCTTACATTGCCTCGATGTGCAAAAAACCTGTGGTTCAAGAGTCATGTAAAAAAAAAAACACAGTTAATGGGCCATAGTACATGGGTATTAGTTTACTTTAGACCATCGAGATAGGAGCAAATTCTCCAAAGTACATGAAATATAAGCATAGTCATATTACCCATAGGTCCAATGCTGCAGGGTAAATTGTACCGGACTCAAGACAGACACACATAGAGGCACTCGATCCTACACGTGTTTCAGTGTTTTTAGTGAACTTGCTTCCTCAGGGAAAGATCCTGAGAAACTATGGCCATATAAACCACATGCGTGATATTGCAAGTAATGTATGCTTTTATTGGAAACATTTTCCACGTATTGTCATTTTGGAAATTGTGCCGACATCTACGTATGTACAAAGATTGCACTTGTTCCCTCCACATTTATAAGAACCTCTTTGTCAGGTAGGCTGCAATCTATCACTAATGAACATACTGGGTGATAACATACTGCCCAAAACTTTGCCTTTTTTGGCTACAGAACGCCAACCCCGAGACAGAATTTTCTTCAGGATGGGATCCTGATACAAAATGGGAATGTTCCTCTTTAAAAGGGCAACAATGTTTCCATTATCCAAACTATATGGAGTGGAAAAGGTTGCAAACTGTCTGTTTTGCGCTTTGCATAATTGGTTGGATTTGTATACTAATTTACATGCTCTTTCAAAGCACCATTTTTATAACCTCTATGTTTCAGACTTTTTTATGTTAATCTACTCCATCCTATAGTCTGGATTGCCCCTACCATTTTGTTTTGCTCTAATCAACTCCCCTATTGGCAAATTTCGTGGCAACTGTCCGCCCGTAAGATCGAATTTTCACCAAGGGGTTCTCTATACAATTTTGTCAATATTCTTCCTGAACTCTCACTCCCCATAAGAACCAGGTCCAAAAAGAGCGCCATAATAGTGTGTATATCCATAGTGAAAGTTAGATTGTAGTTGTTACGGTTAAAGAACTCCAAGAAGGAAAGGGGAGTAGGTCCGGGTGATACATCTGACAATCTAGTCCAGTAAATGACCAAGTCGTCGATATATCTCCCGTACCACACCAGATGATCAATGAAGGGGTTGCTGGAATTGTATATGAATTTCCCCTCCCAAACTTCCATATATAAATTCACCAAAGATGGTGAGAACTTAGTCCCCGTTGGACAGCCACATAACTGTAAAAAGAATTGATATTCAAATTTGAAGAAATTTCTACTGAGTAGGTGTTCAAGGGACATCAAAAGGAAGGATCCTGAAGCGAACTTCTCCACTAGACCTGTGATGGCAAATCTATGTGACGTGTGCCAGTGAGGGCACACAGAGACCTCTCTGCTGGCATGTGGCCTTGCCTCTGCACTGCTGCTTTAAACTGCCGGCAACATAGCCGGCAGTGTGGTGCCGGCAGTTCAAAGCTGTGTCGGATCAGAGGACACATTTCTCCTCCCTACAACAATCTCTCCTAACCGCGCAAACCCAGTGTCATGTGACCGTGGGTTAAAGTGGTAGTACTGGGTGAGTATGATTTTTTTTATCCTATATATAGTAACCAGGATGGGGAAATACTACTACCAGATGACAAGGATGTGGCATATTACTATGTGATGAGGACAAGGATGGGGCATATTACTATGTGATGGGGACAAGGATGGGGCATATTACTATGTGATGGGGACAAGGATGGGGAATATTACTAAGTGATGGGCATATTACTACGTGATGGGGACAAGGATGGGGCATATTATTATGTGATGGGGACAAAGATGGGGCATATTACTATGTGATTAAGAACAAGGATGGGGAATAATATTATGTTATGGGGCATATTACTATGTGATGGGGACAAGGATGGGGCATATTATTTTGTGATGGGGCATATTACTATGTGATGGGGGCAGGATAGGGCATTACTGAAAGGGGATCAGGATGGGGCATTGCTGAAAAGGGAGCAGGATGGAGCACATAACTGCAAGGAGACCTTTTATTCGCCATCATTGGCCTAGACAAAAGGCTGCAGAGAGTTTCAGAATAGGATCAAAGGGGTAAGGTTTCTCCTTATGGAGAGTGACATGCCAGCATGAGAAGACTTAAACACCTTGCATGCTCCTCTGGGAAATGTAATATGCATACTGTCTCTTCAGAAAGGAACAGGACTTGAACTCTTGTGCCACCTATTGAAATTGGCAATCATGAAAGTCAATATCAACCATTTAACAAGCCTTGCAATATGATTTAGGATACAAGCCAAACCAGAACCTCAATTTACAGACATAGTGTTTCGGGATATTGCCCTTTGTCAGTTCAAAGTATGAGATCCAATATGGATGAGATACTAAGACTGGGATCTAAGGGGTAAGGTTTCTTCTTGTGGAGAGTGACATGCCAGGTCAGGCATGCCAGCATGAGGAGACTTAAACATCTTGCATGCACCTAAGGGTAATTTAAAATGCAAATAGTTTCTTCAGAGAGGAAGAGGACTTGAACTATATGCCTGCATTTACAGTTTAAAAAAAAAAATCTTCAAAATTGCTTAAGGAAACTCTTCGAGAAAACTCCCCCAACAAAGGGGAGTTTCCAGAAGGGTTTATCGTTTTTGAAAGCCTCATAAGGCACAATAAATGTCAACAAATAACACGACAAAAAAGTGACTTAAAAAAATGCAAATGATGAATCAAGCCCCAAGTGTTTGATTAATTTGCAGTGATACCTCTGGACAAATGAAGTATTACACAGTAATTTTTTAATTAATAGGAGGTCCGTGTAATATTATATACTGAAAAATGTTTTTCATGCTGTCTCTGCGCTGGGTAATAAATAAGGATTCTGCCCGCAGAATATGGAACAATAACATGAACCTGTCACTTGTTAATCTGCAGGTTAATAGCATTTGTAACCTGCCCGGCGCCTGAACATTAAACCCCACTGTTGGGAGGAAATTAATCATCCGACAGCGTTCGAGGTTCAGTCATCGCTCTTGTTAATGGAAGGCAGCAAATGTAACCACGTCTCCCCCAATGACTGACAGCTGCTTCTAATGCTTCCTTCAGAAGAACAGGAGAAGAAGAGGAGCTTTGGTGATAAAAATTATAGGCTTTTTTGATAGCAAGCTCTTAAAGGATTTGATCAAGCAAATCTTACGGACAAATACAGATTACACATACAAAAAAACAGAAGAGCTATAAAAACAATGAAAAACACCAGTCCATTACAATATTTCTACATGTATAACGAGGACACACAAGTACATTGAATATTTGCAAGAAAAGTAAAACGGAATGTTCAGTAATCAGCAGAAAGTGGACCCCGACGCACGTTGAGTGCTCTCTATACCGCTTAATCATTGGGATACAAGCAGTAAACAGGGCATGCGAAACGTGCGTCAGGGTCCCATGGGGGTCCAATTTCTGCTGATTACTGAACATTATGTTTCACGTATCCTGTAAATATTCAATGGACCACTGTGTCCTTGTTATACATGTCAAAATATTGTAATGGACTGGTGTTTTTCATAGTTGGTATTTGTTATATCTCTTCTTCTTTTTGTATGTATAATCTGTATTGGTCTGTTAGATTTGCTTGATCAAATCCTTTTAGAGTTTGTTATTAATAAAGCCAATAATTTTTAAGACGAAATCTCCTTTGCTCCTCTTGTTGCTTCATATCCAATAAACATAGTTTGCATTTTGGCAATACCAAAGTGTGTACTAGGCAAGTGTAATCGGTTACTTTCAGGATGGTAAGAAGTTTGAGTTTCTATGCAAAGCCATAAAAAGAGTTCACATAATAGGCCCATTGTGTCAGCTAATAGTGAAAACCAATGCCCCTCAGCCCGGATCGTATGAAAACCTGAAATAAGGAAACTCAAGGTTGCAAGAAACCCAACCAGCTCTGATTATCCAGGAGGCATGAATGGGCCTCGTTTACACTGGGATAATTGTCGTGTGCTTTTGGATCACTCCAATTAAGTTTTTGTCAGGCACAAAATCATCCACCCCGATCAGAGACACCATGTCCTTATAGACAATATGAACCTTGCACTTTACATGGAACGTCACGACCTGCTGCCTAACTTCAGAAAGCGTAGACGGGGCAGAAACTATTCTCTGTTTCCTGGGAAAGTTCATTGCACAAAAGGAAATGAAATACATGACACGACTTTTCATGAGAAATACATAAGAAAAATGCTAAAACACTCATCAGCCTCACCTCTCCAGTTGTAAAAATAATATGCATTTGTGAAAATAAAGCCCCCCCTCAAAATAAAGACTATATTTCCGAGACTACACATATAATCAGGCCCGGTTCATCATTCACTATTCTTTTTTTTTTGTTGAATGGCTTTCACTGGTGTTTATTGTACCAAATTAGTCAAAATGAGGCATGCAAATCACAAACTTGGCACAAAGCCCAAAAATGGTTTTTATTTTCTTGTCAATGATCACTTTTTATTTAAAGTGGCGAAAATCACTCCAGGAAAGGTAGGCGGAAAGATTGGAGAAGAGTGGTGCCAAGTTTTGGAAACATCTGGAATCCGTAGACAATGTGAAAAAAACAGGTGAGCACATTTAACTCCTTCATAACTTATGACGCACATGTGCGTCATAGGTTACCTCCCACCCTTTGTTGCGAGCTCATGCATCATTCCCTGGTGTATCCAACAGCGGCGATCAGATCTGCGATCTGATCGCCTCTGTTAACCCCTTGGATCGCTCTGTCATTCACTGACAGCGCAACCTAAAGCACCGCAGTGGGGATCGATCGCGGAGCCTCAATGCATTGCCATGACAGCGTGGGGTGAGCTGATGACGGTCAGTGATTGACAGCACGAACAAAAGGCCCGTGGCAGGGATCACAATGGTCTTAGCTGTGATCGGAGGTCCCGTGAAGCGATCATGGAACCTCCATGGTTTACCCGGGCAGCCCAGGGTCCTATGATGACACCTGAATGCTGTCCTGAATCATTTCCTGTGGATGGATGGCGAGCGCCAGGATCCACATGAAGTGATCACTTCCCCTATGTACTGGAGAACTGCAGCACATCAGTACATAGGACAAACGATCACAATGTGCAGCACTGAGGCCCTCTAGAGGCCAATGTAAAATAAATAATAACATTTTAAAATGTTTTTAATAAATATGAAAAAAAAACCTGACAAAAGTTCAAATCACCCCGCTTTTGCACCATTGGACATAAAACTATAAAAAAAAATGAAAAAAAATTCCATATTTGGTATGGCTGCTTTCAGAAATGCCCGATCAAAATATAACATCAATCAGATCTGTAAACTGCATAACGGAAAAAAAGTCCAAACACCAAAATTACGTTTTTTTGATTGCTACAACAGTGCAATAAAATGCACAAATGGGCGATGAAAACAGCGTATTTACCCAAAAATGGTATCATTAGAAACATCAGCTCAAGACGCAAAAAATAAGCCATCACACAGGCCAGATCCAGAATAATAAGAACACTACGCGTCGTGGAAAAGGGCGCCAAAAGCGCAATTTATTTGTCTTTAAAAACTTCTGAATTTTTTTTCACCACTTACCGTATATACTCGTGTATAAGCCGACCCGTGTATAAGCCGACCCCCCTACTTTTGCCCCCAAATCCTGGGAAAACCTATTGACTCGTGTATAAGCCGAGGGTGGACTCCAGCACAGGTATACAGCCCCCAGCAGTGTGGTATACAGGCCCCCCAATGGTAGTATACAGCAGCCTCCCCAGTGGCATATACAGGCCCCAGTAGTATATACAGCAACCCCAGTGGTATACAGCAGCCCCCAAGGGGTACCCAGCGGCCCCCAGGGGGTACCCAGCAGCCCCCAGGGGGTACCCAGCAGCCCCCAGGGGGTATCCAGCAGCCCCCAGGGGGTACCCAGCAGCCCCCTGGGGTACCCAGCAGCCCCTAGGGGGTATCCAGCAGCCCCTAGGGGGTATCCAGCAGCCCCCTGGGGGTACCCAGCAGCCTCTAGGGGGTATCCAGCAGCCCCCTGGGGGTACCCAGCAGCCCCTAGGGGGTATCCAGCAGCCCCCTGGGGGTACCCAGCAGCCCTCAGGGGGTACCCAGCAGCCCCCTGGGGGTACCCAGCAGCCCCCAGGGGGTACCCAGCAGCCCCCAAATGCTGGCACTCACCCCCCTCCTGCTTATCTTACCATCCCGGTCTTCTGCTCAGCGCCGCTCCTCGGTGCTCCGTTCTTCATGCTCCGTCCTCGCTGCATCCGGGATCTCCGGCCGTCGCACGATGACGTCATATGCCTGCGACAGCCGGGGATCCCGGATGTAGCTGGACGGGAGGATGAAGAACGGAGCACTGAGGAGCGGCGCTGAGCAGAAGACCGGGATGGTAATATAAGCAGCGGGGGGGGGCCCTTACAAGGAGGGGGGGTGAGTGCCAGCATTTGGGGGCATATATGAACTGCTTCCCCCTGCCGCTGATTGACAGGGGGAAGCAGTGCATATATAATGAGCGGCCCCACGTGACGGGGCCGCTCATACAGCAGCCTCCCCCCGCCTCCTGCAGCCTCCACAGCCCCCACCAACCGTAGTGACTCGTGTATAAGCCGAGGGGGAGACTTTTCAGCCCAAATTTTGGGCTGAAAAACTCGGCTTATACACGAGTATATACGGTAGATAAAAGTAAAAGTATACAGTACATGTTTGGTATCTACGAACTAGTGCTAACTCAAGGCATCATACTGACATGTTAGTTTTACCATATAGTGAACATGATAATAAATAAAAAAAACAACAAAAAAAAACATTGTGTAGTTGCACTTTTTTTTTTGCAATTTCACCACACTTGGAATGTTTTTCCCGTACACTTTATGGTATAATGAATACCAAATGGTATAAAAAAATACAACTCGTCCCACAAAAAACAAACCCTCAAAATTAGATGAGGTACAAAAATGAAACAAAAAATATAGGCACTATAATTATTATTATTTATTTATATAGCACCATTAAATTCCATGGCGCTTTACATGCTAAAAGGGCAGATAAGGACAAGTACGATAAATGTGGACAATTTGGTCGTACAGATACAAGAGGGGAGAAGATCCTGTCCGCGAGGGCTCACGGTCTACGAGGGGCAATTATAAATCGGGGTATCCATTTGATTTTAATTGAATGACAGTTTTTTCTTACAGATGACCTCTATAGTTGTCTATAACCAAGGTGGGGGTTGCACTTTTCTGCAATTTCCTTTTTTTATTAATTCAATTTATTTTATAATTTAGGATTCACACAAATGAGCAATTACCCTGCAGTAAGTAAATAAATAAATAAAAACTAAAAGAATGAGCTGGAGTATAAGCTGATGTAGTAGAAGTATGTTCACATTGTGGTCATTTTACAGACAGAACCCAAGAGAAAAGCACAAAATGAGTATATACCCTATCATAAAGTAAATAGTAGTAGTACATTTAAATAACAGAGTACTTGGTTAGCACTGTTTGATCAAAGAGTAATAGCCACCCCACCACTTGTCACGATTGGATGGCTCTTACCCTCTTTGATCAAACAGTGTTAACCTAGTGTAATATGTTATTTAAAGGTGCTACTACTACTTAAAGATATACACTACCGTTCAAAAGTTTGGGGTCATTTAGAAATGTCCTTATTTTTTTTCAATGAAGCTAACATTAAATGAATCAGAAATACACTCTATACATTGTTAATGTAGGTAAATGACTATTCTAGCTTCAAACATCTTGCTTTTAATGCAATATCTACAGTACATAGGTGTATAGAGGCCCATTTCAAATAACCACCACTCCTTTGTTTTAATGGTAGATTGTGTTTGCCAACTGTGTAAGAAGGCTAATGGATGTGTAGAAAACCTTAGCGCAAGTATGTTAGCACAGCTGAAAATGGTTTGGCTGATTAGAGAAGCTATAAAATTGACCTTCCTTTGAGCTAGTTGAGAATCTGGAGCATTACATTTGTTTGTTCTATTAAACTCTCAAAATGGCCAGAAAAAGAGAACTTTCATGTGAAACTTGACAAGCCATTCTTGTTATTAGAAATTAAAGCTATTCCAAGCGAGTGGTTGCCAAGAAACTGAAGATTTCCTACAACGGTGTGTACTACTCCCTTCAGAGGAGAGCACAAACAGGCTCTAACCAGAGTATAAAGAGCAGTGGGAGGCCCCGCTTCACAACTGTGCAAGAAGACAAGTACATTAGAGTCTCTAGTTTGAGAAATAGACACCTCACAGCTCCTCAACTGGCAGCTTCATTATATAGTACCCACAAAACGCCAGTGTCAACGTCTACAGTGAAGTGGCGACTATGGGATGCTGGCCTTCAGGGCAGAGTGGCAAAGGAAAAGCCAAATCTGAAACTGGCTAATAAAAGGAAAAGATTAATATGGGCAAAATAATACAGACATTGGACAGAGGAAGATTGGAACAAAGTTTTATGGACAGAGGAATCAAAGTTTGAGGTGTTTGGATCACACAGAAGAACATTTGTGAGAAGCAGAACAACTGAAAAGATGCTGGAAGAGGCCTGAAGCCATCTGTCAAGCATGGTGGAGGTAATGTGATGGTCTGGGGTGGCTTTGGTGCTGGTAAAGTGGGAGATTTGTACAAGGTAAGAGGGATTTTGAATAAGGAATGCTATCACTCCATTTTGCAATGCCATGCCATACCCTGTGGACAGCGCTTGATTGGAGCCAATTTCATCCTACAACAGGACAATGACCCAAAGCATATCTCCAAATTATGCATGGTATTCTATCTGTAATGGAGTGGCCAGCGCAGTCACCAGATCTCAACCCCATTGTGCTGTTGTGGGAGCAGCTGACCACATGGTACACAAAAAGTGCCCATCAAGCCAATCCAACTAGTGGGAGCGGCTTCAGAAAGCATGGAGTGAAATTTCTCAAGATTACTCAGCAAATTAATAGCTAGAATCACAGGTCACTAGGTCTGCAATGCTGGAATTGCTGCAAAGGAGCATTCTTTGACAAAAGCAAAGTTTGAAGGAGAAAATTATTATTTCAAATAAAAATCATTATTTCTAACCTTGTCAATGTCTGGACTACCGTATATACTCAAGTATAAGCAGAGTTTTTTAGCACAAAAATTGTGCTGAAAAGTGCCCCCCTCAGCTTATACTCGAGTCGTACAGTTTGGTGTGGGATGGGGGGCGGTGTCCAGTGGCTGGAGGAGGCGGGGGGAGGCTGCAGAGTGAGCAGGAGGTCACATGACCCCGCTCATTAGTGTAGTGTAATATGCACTGCATCCCCCTGTCCATCACCGATAGGGCAAGTGGCACATATTACACTATACTATGTATACTCGTGCCCCCCACGTCATCGCTGCTGCGCCGGTCACATGATTAGAAGCCGGCATACAGACAGGAAGACCGGAGGGAGGACACACGGTGCCAACAGGACATTGAAGGGTGAGTTCATGGTTTATTATTTTATGTGCGGCAGCATGGAGGGCCTGTAACCAGTGATGGGGGCCTGTAACCAGTGATGGAGGGGCCTGTAACCAGTGATGGAGGGGCCTGTAACCAATGATGGAGGGGCCTGTAACCAGTGATGGGGGCCTGTAACCAGTGATGGTGGGGCCTGTAACCAGTGATGGTGGGGCCTGTAACCAGTGATGGAGGGGCCTGTAACCAGTGATGGAGGGGCCTGTAACCAGTGATGGAGGGGCCTGTAACCAGTGATGGGGGGGCCTGTAACCAGTGATGGGGGGGCCTGTAATCAGTGAAGGGGGGCCTGTAACCAGAGAAGGGGGTCCTGTAACCAGAGAAGGGGGTCCTGTAACCAGTGATGGGGGTCCTGTAACCAGTGATGGGGGGCCTGTAACCAGTGATGAGGGGCCTGCATACCACTGATGAAGGGCTGTATACCACTGAGGGGATGTAACCAGTAATGGTGCTGTATACCACTGATGAGGGGCTGTATACAACTGAGGGTCTGTAACCAGTAATGGGGCTGTATACCACTGATGAGGGGCCTGTATACCACTGAGGGGCTGTAACCAGTATTGGGGCTGTATACCACTGATGGGGGTTTGTATACCACTGATGGAGGGGCTGTAATCAGTGAAGGGGTGCTATATACGAGTGATGGGGGCTGTATACCAGTGATGGGGTGCTATATACCAGTGATGGGGGTGCTATATACCAGTGATGGGGCCGCTATATACCGGTGATGGGGCCGCTATATACCGGTGATGGGGCCGCTATATACCAGGATAGGGGGCTATATACCAGTAATGGGGGGCCATTTACCATGATCAGTGGGGCTGTATACTGTGATGAGAGTCTGCTGCATTTCTCACCCTAGGCTTATTCTCGAGTCAATACGTTTGCCTAGTTTTGGAGGGGAAAATGATTGGCCTCGGCTTATACTCGGGTAGGCTTATACTCGAGTATATATGGTATACTTTCTATTCATTTTGCAACTCATTTGATAAATAAAAGTATGAGTTTTCAGGGAAAACACAAAATCATCTGGGTAACCCCAAACTTATGAGCGGTAGTGTATACAGGTAGAGATAGTACAGGTAGATAACATAGGCTACTTAGCTGACACTTTTTTGATCAAAAGATATGTCAGAGAACTGGCTGGATGTTCATCTACCGGAGATAGAGGAAACAATTTGTCCTTTAAATAGCACAATGGTGATGGAAAAGGGGATCTATATAAAAAGGCAGCGGGGGAGTGGCTTGGACATGGAGCTGTAAGGACGTGTGCCCTGTGAGCTCTGGTCCCTAAAGCCCCTACAGCACATAATTTGCCACCATCTGCTCTACTCACCCTCCGGATGATGAAAGGAAAGTCTGCCCTGCGCTCCCAGACATCCAGGGAGCTGGCTGCGGGCTCTGCTGGCTCAGGAATCACAAGGTTCCTGACAGCCTCTGAAAATGCGGGAAAGAGAGCACAGCACCCTGTAATGGCAGCAGGCAAAGATGGCGCCTCCTCCACATCACAGCCTCAGGGTAAGAGATCATCACTGAGCACCCTGGGCCCTCAGAGAAGCAGCACTGCCTCAGTGACAGCAGCAGGAGGTCGGCAGACAGCCCCAGGAGCTGGAGGATCTTCCAAGAGGCAGACACGAGGAAGCAGTGCAGGAGGAACAGGAGAGGTTTGTGACAAGGCCCATCCCCCCACGCCTGGGAGCCCTTCACTGCCGGCAGACATGCTGAGTGGCCTTAACCCCCTCACACCTGGAAGCATTTCATCACAGGCTGGAACACTGGGGGGCCCTTCTCCTCCTACACTTCACCCCTATCAGACATATGACCCTGATCTGTGCACATCATCAGCAGCAGGGGCTTGTGAGGGGAGAGCTTCAGCTAACACTCAGTCCCAGGGCACTACACCCCCCATGAGTGTGGCTGCCGGACTTTGCTTACAGGCTCACACTGGTCACACTATTGACCCTATGCTCATGCCTATAACTGCCATTGATCTGAAAGCCCACCTAAGTGCCTTCCCTACCAAGGCTGACATGGAGTGTTACATACAAAGATTGGAGGCAGTGTGCAGGGGTGAGGTGGGGGCTCTCAAGGAAGAGGTGTCTCAGCTTAACACTACAGTCACTGCACTAGAGGCCAAGGTAGAGAAGCTCTCCTCACAATTAAACACCCAGCAGCAGCTTCTGGACCTACACTCAGAGACTTTCAATGTGGTCCTTGATCTGCTGGAGGACTCTGAGAACAGAAACAGGAGGAATAATATCAGGCTCCGTGGGATCCCTGAGTCCGTGGCCCCACGTGACCTCTCCTCTGCCCTCCATGGCATCTTCAACTCCCTTTTAGGGAAGTCACCCACCCAACACATCGAAATTGATAGAGCCCACCGATCGTTAGGACCAAGAAACCCTGATACGGATAAGCCGAGGGACGTCATCTGTAGAATTCACTATTTCCAAGTCAAAGATGACATCATGCGTAAGGCGAGAGACCATGATGCTATTGATTTTAATGGATCTGACATTCTTCTCCTGTCTGATCTCTCACGCTTCACCCTGGCTAAACGGAGGGCTCTACGCCCCCTCTTGGAAGTGCTGCGGCAAAATAAGATCCCCTACAATTGGGGCTATCCTTTCCAACTACAGGTCCGAACTGATAAAGGAATGACAGTTTTGAGATCCCCATCGGATTTACAGAACTTTACCACCGCACTGGGCTTGCCCCTGGTCACACTGGGTGATTGGCCTCGCCTTACTGCGTCTGATTTATGGGGTCTGCGTCGGAGTGGAGGACCCCCTGCTGGATCTTTGGGAAAGAGGAGAAGGGGCTCCCGACGTAGACATGGCTCTGTTAACTTAGCTGATGACACTTGAGGGTCGCGTGTAGCTTTTTTGACCACTTCTTTTTGTTTCTGTCATTTATAATACCCCTTCTGGTCACCGAGTTCCCATGTGTGGTCAGGTTGTGATGTTGCTTGAGTTTGACTATTACGAGTAAATTGGACCCATGTGTTCGGAGGTGACGATGCCTATTTTTGACGCCATCCAGGGCTCCTGTGTGGAGTCGCTTGGGGGGCCTGTTTTGCACTGTTTTTTTTTTGACTGTTCATATATTTTCATAAGCTTTTTGTACATTGTGCTATGCTACTAGATTAGTGATACTTTATAATAACTAACACTGCTCCTGCATCTAATTCTGACATATGTCAGTACCCTTTCTTGGGTTTTACATACTGTGCCCATTTACAGGTATATGCTTAGCCCATGAGCTGGTTGGTTGTGTTCCACAAATGTGTTAGCCTTGCCGGGGTTGAGGGCCTACTGATTGGAGCAATATTGCCTGCTGTAGGGGCTTGGCTGGTTGCTCTTTGTTCAATCACCTTCCCCACTAGGGTGTGTCTTTGACACTACTTTTCAGAGTTTTCTCTGATATTTCACTGCACCTAGAGGCCTAGTGGCCTCTTGGGGTGTTTAGCCGGAACCCTGTCTTCCGGCTGAACTGACTCTTTTTCTTTTTCTCCTTTTCTTGGAGCTACATTCCTCTTTACCTCTCTGGTTTTTTTCTTTTCCCCTTTTCTGTTTTTTTTTCCCTCCTTTCTCCCTTTTCCTCCCTTGTTTATACCTCCCCGCACTTCCCACTTTTCCCTGTCCCTTGGTGACCCGGTAGTACTCTACGCCAGATCCTAAGACTCTCATGGCAACCCTACAACTTTGCTCACTTAATGTCACAGGATTTAATGTCCCTGAGAAACGCTCGAAAGTACTATATAGCATGCATAAAAAACGGGTCGATATCCTCATGTTGCAAGAGACACATTTTCGATCAGACAGAATCCCTAAGCTTAACCATAGATACTACACACAGTGGTTTCATGGTAGCAATTCTGACTCTAAATCTAAAGGAGTCAGCATTGCACTGCACAAGTCTTTGCAGGCACAGGTGGTCGCCTCTAAATCGGATCCGAATGGTCGATATGTGTTCTTAAAACTGAAAATTGTTCATGATACATTTACCATAGCTAACATTTATCTGCCCAACCAGGATCAGGTCCGAGCATGCAGAAAATACCTACGGGACCTCTCAGCCTTTGCGAAAGGCTATGTGATTATGGGAGGGGACTTCAACATGGTGTTGGACCGCACTGTTGACTCTTCCTCGGGCAGGTCGGCGGTGTCCCCCTCACAGCTGGAGAGCCTGCGTCGGGCCTTGAGGGACTCGAGGTTAATTGATGTCTGGAGACTACTGCACCCCACTGCTCGCAATTATACCTTTTACTCCACGGTACATGATTCTTATAGCAGATTAGACTATTTCCTGATTAGCCATGGGCTTTTGTCCCTTAACCCAAAGTCTGATATTGGTACGATGCTATGGTCAGACCATGCTCCGGTCTTGCTTTCCCTTCGGCTGCCGAGCCTCTCTCCTAGAGAATGGACTTGGTCCTTAAACCCTGGACTTCTCAAAGATATGACCTGTCAGGCGGCCGTTCGGACAGCAATCACGGACTTCCTAGATTTTCACAAGAATGATCTCACAGCTCTCCCGTACCAATGGGAGGCCTTGAAGGGGGTTATACGAGAAGTATTTATCCAACAGGGGGCCCGACTGAAAAAAGAAAGAATGACTAATATTATGGGATTGTTGACCCGTGTCCAAACCCTAGAGTCGGAACATAAACAAACAAGAGATATCAAAGTACTTGCTGACCTCTTACGGACACGTAGTGAGTTGAGCGCACTGTTGGATACGACGTTAGCAAGGCAGCGGGACCGCTTCCATAAGTACCTATATAAGTACTCTGATAAACCCGGTAAAGCTCTGGCGAGGTTCTTGCACCCTCGCGCTCCCACCACTTACATCCTTACCATGAGGTCTGCTACGGGTGATTTAGTCCATCTTCCTGCAGAGATTGTGGATTCATTCAGAGCATATTATGACTCTCTCTACAACCTGAGGGGTCCGTTGTCTGATATGTCCCCTACCGAGTTTCAGTCTCGAGTGGATGATTACATTCGTGACACGGAGCTCCCGCCTATGACAGAGATAGAATCTGAGGCCTTGGAGGACTCCCTCTCGGAACAGGAGATATTGGATACGATAAGATCCTTGGCCAATGGTAAAAGTCCGGGTCCAGATGGATTCTCTGCCGCCTTCTACAAATTATATGCGACTCCCCTGGCCCCCTTTATGACCAAACTATTTAACTCCATTTCGGCCACCTGCCCCTTTGCCCCCCAAACACTGATGGCTACAATTACTGTGATCCCTAAACCGGGCAAGGACCCCCTGTTATGCGCAAGCTATAGACCTATTTCCCTCATCAATGTGGATGTGAAGGTGTTCGCAAAGGTGTTGGCCAATAGACTGAGCCCTATTCTTCCTGGGTCCATCCACAACGATCAGGTGGGTTTTGTGCAACATAGGGAGGCCAAGGATAATACAGTAAAGACTCTGCTTCTGACTTCGTACATGCGCACGGGAAAGATACCAGCCTGTTTATTATCTATTGACGCTGAAAAGGCATTTGACCGCCTAGGCTGGACCTTCCTACGTGCATCTTTGAAGCAGTTGGGGGTGGGACCTACCATGTTGGAGAGAATCTTTGCTCTATATCATAGACCCACGGCCCGTCTTAGGGTCAATGGCACTTTATCCTCGCCCATTGACATAAGAAATGGGACTCGTCAGGGCTGCCCCCTCTCCCCCTTGCTATATATCCTTGCTATGGAACATCTAGCAGTGGCTTTGCGGAAGGTACCAGATGTCAGGGGTCTGCGGATTGGTCAGCATGAGTTTAAGTTGTCCCTATACGCTGATGATTTATTGTTATATATTTCCAACCCGGCTGTGGCTTTCCCTGTACTCCTCAGAGAGTTCCGTAAGTTTGGTGAGGTCTCCAATTTTAAGGTCAATTTGTCCAAAACGGAGGTGCTCAACATCTCCCTGCCTGATGACCTGATCTCTCAACTCAAATCGTCCTTCTCCTTTAGGTGGCAGACCACTGCATTAAAATATTTAGGAATCTTGATACCGGCTGACCTTAACGCAACATATGCTCTGAACTATGTCCCTCTCCTGCAGAAAACCATATCAGATCTTAAACGGTATAACAGACCTCAGCTATCTTGGTTCGGGCGGGTGGGAGTGATCAAAATGGATATTTTACCCCGATTCCTCTATCTCTTTCAGACAGCTCCTGTGCAGGTTCCGGATTGTTTTTTCAGGCGTCTGCAATCGGCCATTAACAGCTTTATTTGGGGAGCAAGGAAACCACGGACGCGGTTTTCAGTCCTGGTGAGACCTAAAGTTAAAGGGGGGTAGGCCTTCCTGATTTTAAACGTTATTATCAGGCAGTCTTGCTCTCTAGGATTGTCGACTGGAGGTTCAGTGATGCCCATAAACAGTGGGTGCTCCTGGAGAAACTTCTATCACCCTCCTCCTTGTACTGGCTGCCTTGGCTGGGGGGGACTGGACGCCCACCTGTGACGGGCTTCCCTCCCCTCACACAAACTGTTTTGAGGTTCTGGGATAGATCATACACGAAATTACGTTTGACTTCCCGATTGAGCAGACTGAGTCCCCTTTTTGACAATCCAGCCTTCCCCCCTGCAATGAATAGATCTAGGTATCTGTGCTGGTCACAACTAGATGGAGTGGGGCTGGGACAAGTGAGGGATAGGCTTGCGGGGCTCTCCGGCGTGGGGGGGTTGCGAGGTCCTGACGATGCGGCTCCTTTGTCCTGGTTGGAGTTTATGCAGTTGCGAAGTTTTCTCTCCAATATTTCAATAGGGGCGCTAACTCCGTTTGAATCCCTGATGCTCCCCACCGAGGGTCCCTCCCATGTGGTTTCGGTGCTCTATAGCCTGATCCTGAACTCGCTCCACACTGGCACGCTTGGATTTATGGAGGCTTGGGAGAGAGATCTGGGGATCACCTTTTCTGAGGCAGACAGCTTAAAAATTTTTACTCTTGTGCACAAGATGACAATGTCTAGTCAAGCGCAAGAGAGAAATTATAAATTGCTGACGCGTTGGTACAGATGCCCTACCCTGCTCCACAGGATTAATCCGGAAGTCTCAGACACTTGCTGGAGATGCGGTTCTGCTGTGGGCTCTATGCTTCATGTCTGGTGGTCCTGCGATCTCCTGCAACCCTTCTGGGCCTCGGTTTTCGATGCCTTCCATCTAATGACTGGGGTCCGCCATGAACCCTCTCCACAATTAGCTCTGTTATCTCTGATACCCGGCTCGATAACCTCCATCAAAAAGGGGATTCTGAGGTTCTGCCTAATAGCTGCCAGGGCAGTTATTCCCCGACACTGGAGGTCCACCGAGGTCCCCTCTACAGTGGAATGGATATCTGAAATGGATAGGTTGCACCGTATGGAATCGCTTGCAACGGGAGATAGTGACGCCGGGTATGAACAGGGGCGCACTTGGTTCCTCTGGCAATCCTTTAAGGAGGGCCAGGGGTTCTTGACTTGGTTGCGCACCTACTCATAATTTCCAACACCTGGGCGTCTAGACTGCTGGGTCTTTCCCATTCCCCCCCCCCCCCCCCCCCTCTTACCCCTCCTACCCCTTTCTAATTTTTCTCTTTTTTTCTTCTCCCTTCTTATATCTCAGTGTATACATTTCTCATTGGCTGTGTGTGTTTTCTAAGTTTTGATCCAGACGTGATTTTCAGGTAATGAAACATGCATTCTCTTGTTGGAGGTTTTACTGGTGTCCCTTTGTACCTGATTTCTTACAGCTGTAATATGCCACTGTACTAGGATCTGGATTCTGTATTGGTTATTTCTATTGTTATGCTTGTTTGAAACTTTAATAAATATATTTACAGAAAAAAAAAATAAATAAAAAGGGAGCAATTCCAAGGATTGTGAATGGGGAGACCGGTTAAATGGCACTGCTGTGGTCTCGGAGGAGTTGGCAAGTGATGTGATATTCAACTATTTGTATCCTTGATAGGAGGTTTAAAGCAGAGGTGTATCTAGGTTTTCTGGCACCTGGGGCAAGAGTTCAGTTTGGCGCCCCCCCCTTCCCTCCAGTGGTTTCAGGAGATGTCATGTGACCAATCATCCATATGCAATTTTTGCACTTACAGGTACAGTGACTGCTGGAACCAGTAAGGGTACCTTTACACGCGGACACTTTACTAGGATTTTCACTGGCAACTTACTGGTTGGAGTGAAATCATGGACACATTGCTCTATCTTGTTGCTGTGAACAAGATAGAGCAATGTGTCCATGATTTCACTCCAACCAGTAAGTTGCCAGTGAAATTCCTAGTAAAGTGTCCGCGTGTAAAGGTACCCTAAGAGCTATTTCTGGCATTGAGTATATTACACGTTGTTAGGAGTGGGCTGAGGTGTTTAATGTTATAATTAAAGGGCTTGTCCAGGTTTGAGATGAAAGTCTAGGTGACTGCAGGTCTCCGAATCCTCATGGTGCGTGCACTGCACACTTTCAGGATTCTCCCATCTCAATGGTAAGATTGGAAAGTCATGTGAACACAAGTATGTGATTTATATACTTCTGGCCACGTTCTGACTAGACTTGTCCAGCCTCGCTCAATTCATTTCATTGATCGAAGCCTCACATGTCTAGTCAGCACGTGACTGCATGTATGTAAATTGCATACCTATGGTTACGTGACCTCCCACTCTCACTGCTGGCACCAGACAATCCTGACAGCAGGCAGTGTGCGCTCTGTGAGAATTCAGAAGTCTGCAGTCACAGAGTGACACATAGAGTGACTGCAGACTCATCACAAGCTTGGGACAACCCCTGTAATGCTTCTAACAAATAAATACATAGAACCCTTAACTTGTTAGAATGCACAACACTTTATTAACATAGCCATGCATCAAAAAAGCTTACAAGTTATGGATTGTTAGAAGTGTGCAACAGAAATCTATCACCAGACCCACCAGACGTACAGAAACACTATGTCAAATCCTTTATCAGTACAGAAAAACATAAGACCCACCAAAGATACAGAAACACATAAAGAGAACCTCCATCATTACAGAAATCACAACCCTCATCACTACCAAAATTCAACATCAGAACCATCATCAGTACATGGTAAAATAATTGTAATGTCAGGTCAGACCCATACACTTTTGTACTACATGAACCTACAACTCCTAATACATCATTAGCAATGGTGAGGACATACTGGGAGCTGTTGTTACCAGCCGTCAATAAAAGCATACAGGAACCACAACACTGATGAGAATTAGGCATTATCACAAATAATAATTGATATCCTGGTACATTATAGATTACGTTTTCTCTGATTGTTGTCGTCTTTTTCTTTTCTTCATTTGTCCAGACACCATGATGAATTTTCACACCCACAGTGTGCCTCTGCAGATTTCCATCTTCTCCGATCTTCTGCAGCACATCCCGGCACGATACCCTTAAAAATAGCAGAATGATCAACATTTTCCTTAGTAAAAATATCTGCCCTTCACTGTGCCCCGGAATAAATAATTGCTCCTTCTCATTGTTCCCTACACAAAATGCAATTTACACACTGTCCCTCTTCTGACGCATGCCCTCCACACTGCCCCCTCATCACACTGCCCTCTCCTTCCCATACTGGGCTCCCTGGTCACACTATCCTCTACACTGTGTCCTCCTATACTGCCCACGGTTTATATTGTTCTCCCTCATCAAACTCCCCAAACTCTACATACTGTCCCCACATGCTGCCCTCTCAACATAAAGCTCCACACATTCTCAGCCTCTATTCTGTGCCCCGTTATATTTTTCTTATCCCCTACTGTTTCTTCATTACTTCATCCCTTTCTCACTCTACATACTGTATCTAGATCCATCCCCTCCTCACTCGCCATACTGTGTCGGCATCCATCCTCCCTCACTCCACATACTGTGTTCACACCCACCCCCCTCTCACTCCTCATACTGTGTCAGCAGCCATCCTCCCTCACTCCACATACTGTGTTCACACCCATCCCCCTCTCACTCCTCATAATGTGTCTGCATCCATCCCTTCTCCCTCCCCATACTATGTCCACACCAATCCCCCCTCACTCCATGTACTGTGCTGCTGCCTTCCCAGTCAGTCCTCATACTGTGTCCATACTGATCCCACCTAACTACATATACTGTGCCACATCCATCCCCTTACTCCTCATCCTGTGTCCATACTGATCCCCCCTCACTACATATCCTGTGCCACATCCATCCCCCATACTCCTCATCCTGTGTCCATACTGAGCATCTCCAATGTGGCGGCTGGCACTGAGTATTCAGACATTTCCACCATGCCACACCGTCTACACTCCACATGCAATGACCTGCAGCCTGAGCATCAACAAGCTGACACTACAATAGGCTGGAAAAATGGCGTGTATTCCCCCAACAGACCACGCCTCCTCCTCAAATACTTAGCCAATCACAAGCACCGAACACGGTGCTGTCCGGAACCAATAGCAGGGGCTGTCCAATTTGAGCAAAGGATGTGGAAGTGGGAAGGGAGACGAGCGCCTTCGACCAACCGCCGCTCAGGAGAAACATGGCTGGATGCCTGTATGTACCGAGGGGTGGCACTGGACCTGGTGTGTAAGTTATGGACAATCAGTCCTGCAGAAGAGGGAAACTACATCCTGCACCAGGGGCCTACATAGAAATCATGGGGCCCTTTAGTAGAAGTTCGTATTGCCCACAAAAAAATATTTGCCTGGGTCACATAATAGCATATCTCAAAACTTTGCAGCCCTTACAAAAGTGATTTTCCTCCCATTGAAGCCCATTGATTCCCCTTTCATTACAGCCATAAAGTGTGATGCCAACAAAAGTGCCCACCAAACAGTATATGATGCCCCACAGTGAATTCCTCCATACGCACTGTATGATGACCCTACTGTAAGCCCCTTAACTACACTGGCACAGTATGATCATAGTAAATACTCACCTCTCTTCTTGCTTCTCTGGTCTCCACAGTATCTGCTCAGTTTCCTCAGCATCTGCTCGGCTGCTCTGCACGTCTCAGTACAGCGGCGCTCAGTGATGACATCATCGTGCCCTGTCGTGCAGAGCTGCCGAGGGCGGACAGTGGCGGCCAGGACTCAAGAGAAGAATGCTGCTGGCAGAGGCAGCTGGGACTATAGGAGTGGGAGCTGCATCCGCGGGGGCTACCACTGGTACACACATCTTGTACGCACACGGCTCCACATACCCCGTACACACATGCTTCTGCTCCACATGTCCAGTACACACATGGCTCCGCTCCGCATCCCCCATACACATGCGGCTCCACATGCCCCGTTCACACACGACTCCGCTCCACACACCTCATACACACGCGGCTCTGCTCCGTACACCTCATACACACAGCTCTGCTCCGTACACCCTGTACAATCTCAGCCCTGCTCCATATGCTCCGTACACTCTCTGCTCCGCTCCATACACCTCGTACACCTGGCTCCGCTCCGTACACTCGACTTTTCTCCATACACCTAGTACACTCTCGGCTCTGCTACATCCACACTGTAAATCCTGACCCAACACATTAAACTTCACCTCATCCAGCATCATGAGGACCAGCACGGTGGCGTTCTGCTTACACCGAGGAGCTGATCACGTGACCCCTGACTCCTCCCCTCCAATGACATCATCACAGGTCCTGTAAGCGCAGAGTGTGCGGCTCTATAGGTGGAGAAGAAAGTCAGTCCACACTGCCGGGGGAAAGGCAACATGAAGCCAGCGGGGAGAGACCGCGAGCGCCGCAGCAGGAGGCCCAGTGGCGCCCTCCTGCCTGCTGGTCCGGGGGCAGATGCCCGTCAGTACCCCCCTAGATACGCCACTGGTTTAAAGGAAATATTTAAGACATGCAGTAGATATAAAATGTAAGACTGGGATGGGATTATAGTGCCTCTACACTGCGGAAATAAGTTGTAATCACTCATATCGATGAATAAAAGTTGTTTGATTTAAAAAAAAAAAAAATGAGCATAAGTCATTCCACCACAGCAAGGTGTACCCAATTAGGATGGTCCCTAACTCTTGTAGTTCACCTCGCTATGTTCCAGCAGGCATCAGAATAGACGGGGCAGAGCAGGGCCTGGTCCTATTAAGTGATAAATGTTTAATGAGTAGAACTGCAGGACCAAGGCCTCCATTCCTCCTCAATGCAGTCATGTGTTGTACTTGGCAGTGTCAGTCCTATACACTTCAAATCAGTGGCGTAACTTCAGGCCCAGGGGCCCCGATGCGAAAGCTCCAACGGGGCCACCAATTATTGCAAATCTTTAATAGAATTTGTCTTTATCTATAGGCCAAAGGGACTTCTGAGGCCCCCTAGGCTGCAGGGCACGGGTGGGATTGCAACCCTTGCACCTATTGTAGTTACGCCCCTACTTCAAATCGATCGCTCAACTACCGCTACTTTTAAACTTCTCATTAAGGACATAAAGTGATGAGTAATAGGTGTTCTAGGGTCCTAGATCCTATGACCAGTGGGGGCCCTGCGGTGGTTATAGACAAGGTCTATGGTTAGAAAATTCTTTTACATTATACACAAAGTTGTGTTTTGAAATTGTAGATTTTAGAAGCTAATTGGACCATTCCAGAAGCTAGATTCCATATAGTAATAATGGGAGCTACTGAAGTGGCTGGAATGTCAAGAGATCTTAAGTACTTACGCTGCTTTTACACTGCGATTTTTTGCACTCCGTGGCCGTCCGTTGTAAAACGAACAGCCATGGATCAGATTTGGCCCCCATGTATCCCTATGGCCGGGATCAGATTTGGCCTTAATGGCATCCGATTTGTGTAGGTTCCGATTCGGACAGAATCGAATCCGACACGATCTGCGGCCATTAACATAGGGGCCTATTGGGCACGGGTCCGAGAAAACATCGGATTGTTTCCAGGACCCGATTTTAGTGTACTGAGCATGCTCAGTACACTAAAACTGCTCTGTTCCCCTGTAATTTCACTTCTGCAATGCATATATATATATGTATACATTGCGGAAGTGAAATTAACTAACAAAGGGTTAAAAATAATAAAAAAAACATCCTCACCTGTCCAGCGTGTGTCCTGCGCCCTCTAGCTCCCGGGGCTTAAGGACCTGGTAAGGCGGGGCTAACCGATCAGCTGATCGGTCACATGACCGCATCAGCTGAGCGGTTTAAATAACCCGCCCACCAAAACCGATCAGCAGGCGAGAGATTTAAACCGCTCAGCTGATGTGGCCATGTGACCGATCAGCTGATCGGGTTGTCACATGACCACATCAGCGCGGTTTAAATCTCCTGCCCGCCGATCAATTTTGGCGGGCTATTTAAACCGCTCAGCTGATGCGGTCATGTGACCAATCAGCTGATCGGGTAGCCCCGCCCCGCCAGGTCCTTAAGCACCGGTAGCTAGACGGCGCGGGACACACGCCAGAGAGATTAAGGTTGTTTTTGTTTTGTTTTTTAACCCTTGCTTCAATTCCACAATGTATGTATATTCATTGCAGGAGTGAAAGCACTCAGCTTGCCTGCACTTTGCAGGCTCAGGCTTTCTGTGTCCAGATCCGTGAAAATCACGGAGTCGGACACAGAAATGGCATCCGGAGGTCACCTCCGATGCTTTCCTTTCCTGTTCGTGGGGTCCTGCAAAAAGTAGGATCCCCACCGACAGGGAAAAAACACTATATGAAAGCAGCCTTACACAAAGTTGTACTGTCAATTACTAACATGGTCAATGCACGTTACACAACCTGCCCAACAGGTCTAACTGGGACATTCTGTGGCTACTATCTTTGGCACTTAAAGCTTTAAACTGGAGCTACAATTATCTTCAAGTACTTCCACTGAAAGTTATTTGATGAATGTTTTTTGCTATCCGTGTTAAGCCCATCTGGGTCAAGAGATGCAATCTCCTATATGTTATTTTTTTTTTAAATCAAAATGATGTTTGGGACAAGAATTAGAAGCATTTTCTAAGGAGATGTGAGAGAATGTTTCCTCTTTCTCTTGTGCCAAAATCCGATCCTCATATTGATCCCCTCAAAAAGATATGGGAACAGATCAGCACATTATATTTTTTGACGCACTTCTTACAGAAATCTAATGTTCTACTCACAAATGTTGATGTTTCATCGGTATTTCATCACCCCCCACATTGATTGACAGCAGGTTATTAAGCAGAATAAGCTGTCAGTCAATGCAGGGGGCGGTTACAGCTGCTAGTCTCCATACACAGAGCCTTGACTTAACCCACACCGGTGCCGCCCCATGACTGACACCTGAAAGCTGCCAGGACAACAATGTGATTTTCTGAATTTTATTTTTGATATTCTATCTCTCACTGCTAAAATTCTAAAATTCGAAAATTAACCTACCCTTAAAATTATAGACTGGTCATGTCTTTGTCATTGGGGAAACTTACAAAATCAGCAAGGGATCAAATAATTATTTCATTCACTGTACCTCTCCGCTACTCCCTCTCCCCATTCTGGCCAATTGCACAGTTGCCATGCATGATCTCATCAATGCCCCTCCTCCTCTATGCGGGAATTCTCGATTATACCTGACAACAGCTGAAACATTACTACATTGCTGCTTGCTGTAATGTTCAATGTCCAATGTTTGCCAGCAAGAACGCTGATTGACAATCAATATGATTTTCATCCCTTGTGTGGGGAATCCAAAAGACACATAGAACCTTCTGTGCCTAACATAATCCGGCACTAGAAGCGAGGATCCATGTCGGAGCATGAGCTTCAATCCTGTCATCATATCAGGTTTTTGAAAAGATTAAATTTTGAAATAACCAAGTTCGATCCAATAATGATACAATCAATGTAACACGCACTGTGTAATTAAAATGAAGCAAATGACTTGTTTGGACTTGCTTGTTCTCAGATCATTCTGTACTGGTATCAGTGCCAGTCTCCAGGACTTGGAACAGGGAGGATACTACATGTGTCTAATGAAGAAATGCCATGGAAATATCCAGAATGCTTTAGAATTATAATAGTAGTTGCCCTAAATTTCAGTATGCATAACTGCTATGGTTCTGGCCACAATTTGATCAACAGTATCTTGTATTACAATCAAAACTGATCTATCACTAAAGCCACTAATACCTATCAATTTTACATGGGTATCAAGCTTAAAGAAAACCAAAATTATTCAAGCCACAAATCCCTTTATTAAGATCAGTTAACACTATAATTAATTAAATCAGAGCACCACATATCAATATTCATATATCTGCAAATTACAGCATAGCAAGAGGGTAGGGTGATGCAGGGGTGCCGACATCCGCAGTAAGGAAGGGTAAGGCATGCCGGGAAAATCACCCTACCCTCTTTCTATGCTCTAATTTGCACATATCTGAATGTTGATGTGGGTTGCATTGATTTAATCAAATATAGTGTTAGTTGATCTTAATAAAGGGATATGTGGGTTAAATAATTTTGGTGTTCTATCACTGTAGCCCCCACATGCATTACGTTTACCAACCAGAATATCTAAAGTATTGAGAAGTGCAAAGATCAAAATTGTACAATATGTGGTTCATCAGATCAAGGTCTTCTTAAAGGCCCCGTTACACGGCATGACATCATGAACGACATCGCTGATACGTCACGGGTTTGGAGGCGTTCCAGCAACCTCGTTGCGACCTTGTTGCATGTGACT
The DNA here is from genome assembly GCA_033576535.1 of Allobates femoralis. Lineage (NCBI taxonomy): Eukaryota > Metazoa > Chordata > Amphibia > Anura > Aromobatidae > Allobates > Allobates femoralis. Next base: position 690,367,831 of record JARQOC010000002.1, on the reverse strand, counting down.
CTAGCAAGTTGTAACGATAAATTGTTGAATCGCTGATCGCAGGTTTGAGAACATGTTCTCAAACCACACAATCGACGATCAGCCTACCTGCCATATCGTTGTGTTTGACACCGCGATAACAATGTTGTTTACGACTTTGCCCATTCCCAGCAATGAGCAGGGATCGTTCGCGGGGTTCGTGAACAATACCTGCTCACAACATCATTGGTGCATCGTCCACAATATCTAGACGTGTGACATCTCACCAACGATGTCAAAACGATGTCTGCAACAACCACGCACCCACGAGATCGTTGCCGACATCGTTCCAATGTCGTGCCATGTAACGGGCCTTTAGATGGAGAACAGTCTGGGACTTTGCTTATATTTTACAATGGTCTGTCAACTGGGTGTCGCTACAGACATCATGCTGTCTGAGAGCTGGCTCCCTGCAGTTATGCAACAGGGAGCTGGCTGTCGTTTAGCATGACATCGGCAGAGACGCCCCATCGACAGAGCAGAGCATAAGTGAAGAAGCTGGTCCATTAATGTAAAGTCGCCAGAACCTGCAAAATTGCTATCAGGATGGTCTGTAACTGCTCTGAGCTGGAAGAGATTGGCACTAGGAAGATACAGTACTTAGTTAGTTAGTTAGGAAGTAAAGAGAAAAAATCTGAGGTGGCACTTACCATTGAAATAAAATCTTCACCTTTATTTAAACATCTTAACAGGCCATGCAAGAGAGGGGGAGGATGCGGTTTACATCCAGAACTACTTACATTAGTTAGCAATAGTGATGAGCGAGTAGCGAAATATTGGTAATCGCTATACTCGTAATGAGTATCTTTGTAATAATCGCGATTTCGTCTGAATAGCGAGTCTAATATTAGTCAATTAGTGATAAACTCCGCCCAGACACATCTGGCTATAAAATGAGTATTTCCAGGACAGAACAGGAGGGTGGGCTTTTTTGAGTTTTCACTGCATAAAACACCTTGCTGTACCTCCCAGTGAGATCCTAACATTCAATCTGCTCTCACTGAGGTGCCAGCTCCCATTGTTTACTGAAGGGAGCTGTCAATGTGTCAGACCGATAATGATCGACAAATCCCTCATGAGCACCAGCGATACTCGCCGAGTAATGAGTATCGTGAATACCGTATTATCTGTGCGAGTAACGAATAGTAACGATTACACTCACTCATCACTAGTTAGCAACTGTCTGTAAATTCTTAGCCCTATTGTAAAAATTAAGAATAATCCCAGAAAACCCCTTCAAACTGCTCTACTTGTATTCTAGAGCACTGAGACTATACCTCCATTAACAAAAACACACACTGTGTGACTAAAAAGCTTTTGGCACATTATCACATGCTAGATGTAGTTTGTCGGATCTTGCTTTTCGTTTTCTAAACACGCAGGTATTTACATTGGCACACTTACTATGGGTTCTGCTCACCTCTATGTACTAAATCTTAAACATGTAGGCAGAGGTGACTGTGTAAATGTACACATAAACCATTATGTATTTTTAACATTTTATATGAATTGTTTTTAATAGGTTGTGGTGGACAGTTAAAAAAACATTGCACTAAGTTTTGTTGTTGTCATCTGCATTCCTTTATTTATTTTTAACACCCCGATAGTCAGTTTGGTTATCCCCAGGGGAGATAGCCTAAAGCAGGACTTTTCTGTCTGCAGATTATGTGCCCTCGCAGAGTATTTTATTGCAGAAATTTCTGCACCAAATCCTCACCCTGTGGCTGAAAAATGCACTAAATACACTATGTGGATTTGCTGATGCTTTTCGGTCTATTGGCTAATTTACATTTAACAGTTGGACTGTGCTGCCTAAATTATTGACATTTTCTTAATGTGGCTGGTTGGCTTTTCTACAATTTAAACATATCCGCATCCATAGAATAGTACATTACTTACTGGTCGCTGAGAGTCCAACCATGATCCTTTGCACAGCAATCTATACAGAGCCCCATGAAAGGAAAGCAGAGGTGCACATGTGCAACCGCCACTCTATGCATTGTCTATAGGCCTGCTAGAGAAAGTCGAGTACCGTACTATCTCCAGCAAAGAATGGAGCAGAGCGAACATGAGCACCCATGCTCAATTCAGATGGGGCTCTGCAGAGCCCTGCCCTCAGAGTCGCTGTCTTTTTCAGCAGTCAGATTCACTGTGATTAGTAACTTATCTGCTATCCTATAAATAAGGCTTGACTCCCGCTTGCGAGAGACTCAACGAGTCTTGCATCGGCATCTCCTGGCACAGCTGGCGCTCCCTGGACAGGTGCATGTAGCTGCATGTCTTTATATAGAGCTGCACACTCCTGTCCAGGGAGCGGGTGGCCATGCTGGGTGATGCCGATGCAAGATCCGGCAAGTGTTCAGCATGTCTCTCACTAGTGGGACCATGGCCTAAGTGATGACATTCAAATGTGGCAGATCCCCTTTAATTCACATTTCGATTCATTGTTTCTCTAAATATATATTAAAAGAGTAAAGAGATTTTTCATGGAGCTCACTATTACCGGCAGCTTGTAAGAGAAGATTGAAGGTATATGAAGGGTGTGGTACTTTCCAGGAGGCTGGAGCTCAGGAACTTATGACCTCACCTGGACTGCCCACACTAACACCGCCAGAAGTACCCCAGATCCCAGCCACTTTAACCCTAGTGTATGAGAGAAGCCTGTGCTCTCCAGAATCCTCTGCAAAGGCTTCTCCCCTATCAGCAGCATCACCCACAGTGTGAATATGGCGATGGCTACTGACAGGAGCAGAAACCACAGGAGAAGGCCCTGGCAGAGGCCTTTATCACCTGCACAAACTACAGGGTGAATATGGCGAGGCCTGGTGACAGGAGAAGAAGTAGGCCCTGACAGGGACATAACACCTTTATCACCGGCACCACCTACAGGGTGAGTATGGCGAGGCCTGGTGACAGGAGAAGAAGTAGGCTTTGACAGGGACATAACACCTTTATCACCGACACCACCTACAGGGTGAGTATGGCGGGGCCTGGTGATAGGGGTAGGAATAGCAGGAGCCAGCTCAGGTGGAGATGTGACACTAAACAGCCCAATAAGTGATACATCGCTGGAATCAGGATCTCTGCTTTATGATTTGTACTGCTTTCAGATTAGGTGGCAAAAACCCAGTGACAGATTTCTTTTAAGAAGGAATAGTACAGTCCTTGTAATAACTAGGCATTTCTGGTTTATTTTATTTTACTTATATTATTAGCGGGAATTTTCATGGATCTTTCACCAGACATTGGACCAGTTTGGGCGTCCACAAAAGGACCCTTTGGCTCTCAAGTGAACAAATGCCTATGCCCAAATGTCAAAGTATCTGTGGCTTTGGCATGATGGAAAACCACAGCCACAGGCATTTTCCCTAAAGTGACCTTTTTTTATATATACCATCACACTGAACCCTTTCAAAAAGGGGCATTCAGAATTTCGGAATTGTAGACAGTTTTCCTGCGGTGGCCATTCACTATTGTGTCATTTCGTATGACCCCACCCCATGTAACATTAGTGACAATACTGTGCTATATAATAAGGAATTCACACATGGTTGACAATCACAATGAAGCCCCTGTTATAAAACTGAGATTTTACTAAAGGTGATACTCAGTTTAGTTTTATTAGGTTGGAATCCTGTGTATCTGTGAGATTATATAAAGCTTATCATGGCTGCCAGGAAGATTAGATTGGGCACCAGAAGTTTGGTTTTCACAAAGGTGTTAGCACATCACTAAAACAGACAGATTTATCAACACTGAAGTCTAATATTTGTTCAAGTTAAAAGAGAAAAACTCAAATATTTAACACAAGATATAAGGCTTTATTTTTATTGTCTAAACAGATTCAAATGAAATTGGAATGGAGACGTTTTGTTATGGGGTGAAGATTGCTTAACTAATTCTATTAAACATAGGGGAACACAGTAAAACATCCAAATGTGACTAAAAATGCAACCAGAGCATCTGGCTCCGCTAACTGGGTCATGTATATGACAAGCAGAGAGGGCTGGACATTTCTGAATGCGGCCATACCAAATGTGTACATATTTTTTAATAGTTTTATTTTCAATGGGGCAAAAAGGGAGTGATTTGAACTTTTATGGGTTTTTTTCATATTGTTAATAACTCCTTTTTTTTTTTCATTATTTTACTTCGCTCATTAGACGGCCTCAGAACTCTGTCTGATCGCTTCCCCTGTGTTCCAATGGGCTACAGCCTATCGGAACATAGAGGAAGTGATAACTCCTTGCTTTGATATCACTGGGTCATCACCAGCAGGTAGTGATTCCATACAGCTTCCGTGGTCATTAAATGACCATGGGCTGTGCAGATAACAGCGGAGGTCCCGTGATTGCTGATCTGATTGGTGGTGTTAGCTACACATCTAAGCTGTTGAGATCAGCTGAGATGTATGTGGGAGGATGCAAGCTCACAGCGTGAGCTCCCATCAGGGGGTGGGACACGGCCAAGGGTGCATATATATGTCCTTGGTTGTGATGGGTTAAATAAAGTTGCTTTGTTTTTGCTACTTCCTGGTATTTGGCTTTGCCAAATTTTATTGATATAGCCATGAGCAGATTACATGTTTTCTTAGTGCGTGTCTGAAGCAGAAACACAGTAAACTCGCGCATGCAATTTTTACCTGCGGATTTTCTGCATCTAATAAGATTCTCTGAGAAAAATCTGTGAATAAAACTCAATCCACTCGCAAGAGATACTGACATAAAAAACTCACCAAAAATTCTTGCAAACTTAACCTAAAACGAAGATTCTATTAGCTAGAACTACTAATAAACTACTAACAAAGATCAGCCATCTTCTGGTGTAGTAGTCCTATCTGTGCATTAAACTGATAGTTATTCTATTACCGTAATTGTCGAGCCACTGTTTTCCCCGATAATAACATGACCTTTAACTAAATGTAAAAATACCCTTAAATAAGAGGTCCTAACGCATATCTTACAGGGCTACTACTGATATCTTGGACCCAAATACCATAGGCAACTTTCAAAGTTCTTGTGGCCTCAATGAGTCAAGAGTTTTAGCGCCACAAGATTCACATAATGTAGACCAGCCAATTTTTAGTTATATTAGTTTATAAATAACAAGCAAAATGACCAACATTATTCAAATGGTTATTCCCAACGTTTAAAATGATCTATTCACAGTATAGATGATAACTTGCAGATTGTCGGTAGGGAACTCCCATCAGTTTTCAGGGCTCCTGTCCTGTGGCCACAGGTTACTGACGTGGCCAATTGACTGGGTCCCAAGAATCAATTGATACCAATGCTACCAGAGATAACTAAGTTGTACTTGGCTGAGAAAAGAGCCCTGTATTCTTTTCCATGAGCCTTTACTGACCCAGAAGCTTTGATATTCTGTAAACCTATAAGATCTTGTTAATGTTGTTATACAGAAATTGTATAGTTATATGGTAGGCAGCTCTATCTATTTAGAGTCGTATCAGCACAACTGAATCTATACATACTTGCATTTCTATTTTGTACAGAGTTGTTATAGGACTCCTATAAATCTGTTTGGGGGCTCCATCAGATATCATGCAACAGACGACCTATGTAAGGAGCTTTTATTGCCTAGAAGCAAAGGTCAAATACAGCAGCTGACAGAACCCGTACTACAGTAGCTGTAGTGGACCAATAATTATTGGGTCCTAATTAAGTCTTAAATTTTCTTTGATTTTCAAAGACCCATTAAGACCCTTTGAAAACACAGAGAGCAATTGACAATCAGAAGATAATCATGCCGCTCACTTAGCACAGCAAGGATCTAGTTTGGAAGATATGGATTGAGGAGCAGGAAAGTAACTTCATTAATGCAGTAAGTGGAGTGTAAATGTGGCACCCCTGCGGTCCGGTCCCACTATTAGTTTGCGGCAACCAGGATTGGTAAGTCCACTCACCCACAAACACTCCCAACACACCCCGGTTCCAGAGCGAGCGGGTGAACCCAGGTAGTGGGACGGCTAAGGCAGCAGTGGGACAGAGGGGGGAGACAGATGGTGGGTGTGAAGTGAGTAGGAAGCGGTTAGGGAAAGGAGGAGAACCAAGGGAAGACACGACGGGAAGTAGTTGGTCAGTCGAAGGAGGACAAGGGACAGATGAGGCCTACCCCGTTCCCGGAGCTACAGACCGCAGGCAGACAGAGGGAGTCCCAGGTTGCCAACCCCCGATACAGCATAGAGAAGGCTGCCGTACTAGGGCCAGGGGACTCTGCTGGTGGCCCAACAAAGGCCCGTGGCTGCTAGATCGGGGTTCTATGTGCGGAGGCGCGTGCAGGAAGGAGGAGAACAGGCAGCGCTGAGAGAGAGGAAGGCCCAAGAGGAAAGGAACACAAAGGGGGTGTACTGGACAAGCCATCCTGGTTGCCAAGGACTACCCGGGCCACCACTGTACTTGTGCTGTATCCTGAAGTGCCTGACGAGAGAAGCCAATTAAACCAGGTTGAAACTCAGCATTGTGTTAGACTGTTCATTTCGCGCCTGAGGAGCGGTAGACGGAAACACCGCGCAGATAGCAGGAGTCTGCCTGAGAGTATTCCTGATCCTGCCCTGCAGCCAGCTCTGCCCCACTGGCCTCACATCACCCCAAATCACCTTGACTCTGGATGCCCTGGGGACAGCTACAACTCCATCATCCCCAGAGGTCGCGGACCTTCCACGGGTAGCGTCACAATAACTCTTTTTATTTTATTTTAACCTTTTTTTTTACCCCTTTACAAACTCCATTTTTTTTACTGACCGCCCAATAGAGGACCACGGACCGAGTCACGCCACCGTGACAGCATTCCACATCCCCAATGACATGCAGGGGCCCCCGCTGGGGTGAGTCATAAAGAGTTTTTAGAAAAGGAAGGCCGCTCCTGTTTTTGTACTTCCAAGCAAAATTAAAAGATTGACATTGTTGCATCATCACCCAATCTCAGAAATGGTGACCTTAGTGAACAATGCTATTTCTAACAGCTGGGAGAAAAGCCCAACTAGTAGTTTGATGAAGAATACTGTAGGCAGAGGTAAACTATTGGTGGTCACAGAGGATTGTATAATCATGGAGATTGATAAAATAAGTTGTGACTAATACCTCCTCAGATGAATGGTTTGCTGTCGACTTGGTGACAGGTTTCAGCAGAAGGTGAAACGAGATGACAAATTAATGCATGGGGGCTGATGATGATTCAGCTATCGTGGTTCACCTGGGAACTAATGACAGAATAAGTGTTATAAATAAAGATATTATTATTATGAATAAGTTGTTGGTGAAAGATCCATAAGAATCATTTTAAAAATGTAGGCCACAAACTGAAGAGAATGGCCTCCAAGGTAGTATTCTCTGGAATATTGCCTGTACCATGCACTTCAGTGAATGAATAAAATGTGGAATAGAAAGTGCAATAGGGTCTTATCTAATACAAAAAAATAGTGACAGGTAGGCTGAGATGAAACTGCTTGTGTCACATACAACCAGTATGAAAGGCTCCAAACAGCTGCTACAGTATCCACAGGCCAAATCAATAGTAGAAGAAATAGATGAAACATGTGGAATCCAACTGCGCTGCTGTACAATGGTGGTTGTCCTGAGGAAGGGGTGAGGAATATTATACCTTGAAATGTGTTGGATAAAGCCACTTGCATTCACCGATATCTTTGGTATATGGGAGATTGTACAGCAGCGCAGTTGGATTACACATATTTCCTCTATTTTTTGTACTATGCACTTGAGAGGGGAGAGAAACAAAGCTTAGGGAGTTAAATACATTGATTAAGGCTTGGTGCAGAGCACAATGATTTTGTTCTGTAGAGTAGAGGGCATACTTTTCATTGAGGTACAATCTCTATTCAGCAGATATATTACACCTTAAATGGAAGGTGGTCTGTGCTGGCAGAGAGAATTCTAGCTGGGGTGGAGAAGTGTTTAAACTAGGGATAAGGGGGAGGGAAGGTAGAATATAAAGGGATAGGTGGGATAGAGAGGGATCAGACTACATTGGAAGGCGGGAACATGTACTGTGGGAGAATGATTAGGTCAGTAGATAGAGAGTTCCATGTGTTACAAACATATAGTAAAGATAAATGTTCCGGCAAAGTTTCAGGAATTAGCATTTCTGAAAATGGATGTAAGAAACTTAAAATGCATATTCATAAACATTAGAAGTCTAGCAAGCACAATAGGAAAGCTTGAGGCCATAGTTTGGAGGTTCCTCAGGAGATTGCATGAATTCTAAGGGGGTGTGGTGGGGGGGCAGTCATTCTAAATCGTCATCACTTTGCATGTGTGGATACAGGTGTCACGGGTGGCACGGATGACAGGGTGGAGGCCACGCGCAGACGATCCCAGCGTTTGGCCCACCAGCCATAATGGTGGAGGATGGTCCGTCTCTTTCAGGGGGCATTCACCTTCTGTGTAGATGGAGAGAAGGTGTGATGAGATCTCTCTATTATAGGGAGACGGCTGTGGAGGTCTTGTGCTCGGTCTGGTTTTATCCACCAATGTTGTAGGTCACTAGGACCCAGCAGATTCCTTCCACCTTTATAAGGAGGTTCATTACCTTTCCTCAGTGCAGGTGATATTTCCTTGTGGACTCTTTATCCTGGCTCCAGCAAAAGCTAAGGTTGTGAGCTTGCTGTGGTCTGCTGAAAGATAAGTGTTTCCTTTCCCCAAATGTCTGTCTTCCCTGGTGTTTGTCTTTAGTTAATAGTGGAGGGGTCTAGTGCACCTCTCCATCTGATCCTTAGATAAGGTAGTGCTAGGATCAGAGAGGGACGAGGTTCGTGGTCGGCGACAGTTGCGGAGACTGTATAGGGACGTAAGGGCAGACAGGGTCAGCCCTAGTAAGTCTAGGGGTCACCGTCTCCTTCTTGTGCCCTTAGCAGTAGGGACCCCTTATTCCCCCCCCCCCGTCGTTATCCTACGCTGGGTGTCTTCCCCACTCCCAGCGTGACAATATCACCTGCCATAACTGTAAGTGAAGGAAAGGGGAGGATCCGATTTTTCTTCCTTTCCTTATGGATCCTGTGTCGGTTTTGGCCCAGCAGCTGCAGACCTTGTCTTTGGAGGTCGCGGACCTTCGGTCGGCTCTGCAGGGACCACAACCGCAAAATGGTGTCTTGGGGAATCAAGCAGTGGGTCCGGCCAGACCGGAACCTAAGGTTGCCCTCCCTGACAGGTTTTCAGGAGGCAGAGATAAATTTACCGTGTTCAAAGAGGCCTGTAAATTATACTTTAGGCTTAAGCCGTATTCCACTGGTGATGAGCAGCAGCGTGTAGGAATCATTATATCATTGCTGCAGGGGGATCCCCAATCCTGGGCTTTCTCTTTGCCACAGGACTCTACTTGTCTCCAGTCTGTGGATGGATTTTTTGACGCCCTAGGCCTCATATATGATGACCCTGACCGTGTCTCTTTGGCTGAATCCAAATTGCGCCATCTCCACCAGGGGACTCGGTCGGCGGAATCATATTGTTCTGAGTTCCGCAGGTGGGCTATGGACACGAAGTGGAACGATCCGGCTCTCAGGAGTCATTTTTGCCAGGGTCTTTCAGAAAGGCTGAAGGATGCCCTGGCAGTGTATGAGACCCCTCCGTCCCTGGAGGCGGCTATGTCGTTGGCTATTCGTATGGATAGACGCCTCCAGGAGCGGAGGGGTAGACCTCCAGCAACTGGGAGCCCTTCTCATGGTGGTTCCTTGTTGCCGGGTGGTCACACGGAGGGTGAGTCATTTCTCCCGAGGGGGGAGGAACCTATGCAGCTTGGAGGAGCGGCGGCCTCGAGGCTCTCCTCCGGTGCCTCCCGGGGCAGGGGGAAGGGGGTCTGTTTTTTCTGTGGGAAAGGAGACCATTTTATCGGGGCCTGTCCCTACACTCCTAAACGGACTGGGGTGCCTGAACCTCATGTGACTATGGGGGGTGTGGGGGTAGTCGAGCGGGAGGTGTGTGTATCCTCCGTTTGTACTTCCCGTTTTCTCCTGAGTGCAGAGGTGGCGCTAGAGAGCAAAACGGAAGGCATTTCTGTGTTTGTGGATAGTGGTGCGGGGGTCAGCATGGTGGATGCTCGATTTGTACACACTCATGGGCTTAACCGCTGTTTATTGTCTCGCCCCATCCGTATCTATGCCATCGACTCAGCACCTCTTGCTCAGGGTTGTCTCACGCATATCGTACATGACATTAAGTTGACGGTTGGACCCCAACATCAGGAGACGATATCTTGCTATGTTCTAGACGGTCTCCCCGCTCCCATTGTCCTGGGCTTGCCATGGTTGATTAAACATAATCCCGTAGTAGATTGGCAGTCCCGGGACATTGTGGAATGGAGTGATTTTTGTTCTGAGAATTGTTTGGCTACATCCTTGTCGGTGGTATCTGCTGCATCTCTGCCCCCATTCCTATCAGAGTATGAGGATGTGTTCTCAGAGAAGGGGTGCCGAGACTTGCCCCCTCATCGGGCATATGATTGCCCTATCAACCTCGTTCCCGGAGCTAAACTGCCCAAAGCTAGGATGTTTACTATATCCGGTCCTGAAAGACAAGCAATGAAGGATTTCATTTCCGAGAGTCTGGAGACGGGCCACATCAGGCCCTCCACGTCGCCGGTTGCGGCTGGTTTCTTTTTTGTGAAAAAGAAGGATGGGGGCCTCCGTCCTTGTTTGGATTTCCGGGAATTGAATCGGATTACTGTCCGTGATCCATACCCCCTCCCTCTGATCCCCGATTTGTTTAGTCAGGTTGTGGGTGCCAAATGGTTCTCCAAGTTGGATTTGAGGGGGCCTACAACCTGATTAGGGTCAGAGAGGGGGATGAATGGAAAACTGCGTTTAATACCCCGGACGGCCATTTTGAAAGTCTCGTGATGCCGTTCGGGCTCACTAACGCCCCTGCGGTCTTCCAACATTTCGTCAATGATATTTTCCATCATTTGGTGGGTAGATTTGTAGTTGTTTACTTGGACGATATCTTGATCTATTCTCCCGATATGGAGACGCATCAGTCCCATGTCAAACAGGTGTTGCAGGTCTTACGGGACAACAAACTGTACGCTAAACTCGAGAAATGTGTTTTCGCCGTTCAGGAGGTTCGTTTTTTGGGGTACCTCTTGTCGCCGATGGGTTTCCGGATGGATCCGGAAAAGGTCCGGGCGGTGCTGGACTGGGAACAGCCGGACAATCTACGGGCTTTGCAACGTTTTTTGGGGTTTACCAATTTTTACCGTAAATTTATTAAAAACTATTCGGTACTTGTGACGCCTCTTACGGACATGACTAGGAAGGGGACGGATTTTTCTGAATGGTCTGATTCGGCTCGCCAGGCTTTCTCCTCCCTGAAGCGTTGTTTTGCTTCCGCGCCTGTCCTTTGCCAGCCCGATCTTTCTCAGCCCTTTATTGTAGAGGTGGATGCGTCTGAGGTGGGGGTGGGGGCTGTGTTGTCGCAAGGCCCTTCGCCTGGACGATGGGTGCCCTGCGCGTTCTTCTCCAAGAAGTTGTCGTCGGCCGAGAGGAATTATGATGTAGGTAATAGGGAGCTATTGGCTATTAAGTTGGCTTTTGAGGAATGGCGGCACTGGCTGGAGGGGGCTGTCCATCCTGTCACGGTTATTACCGACCATAAGAACCTGTCTTACCTTGAGTCCGCCAGGCGTCTCAATCCCCGGCAGGCCAGGTGGTCTTTGTTTTTTACGAGATTTAATTTTACCGTCACCTACCGTCCGGGGGTTCAGAATGTGAAGGCGGATGCATTGTCACGTAGTTTTCCGGGTGGTAGTACTCATGAGTGTCCCGTTCCCATCTTGCAGGAGGGGGTGGTTGTTTCTGCTCTTTGTCCTGATCTAGAGGGGGAGGTGTTGAAGGTTCAGGGGGGCGCCCCTGCCTCCTGTCCTTCTGGGAGGCTTTTTGTGCCGTTCCCTTTGCGTCTCAGGGTGCTGTCAGAGCATCACGACTCTGTGCTGGCAGGGCATCCGGGCGGCAGGGCCACCTTCGATCTCTTGTCTCGACGCTTTTGGTGGCCGGGGTTGAGGAAGGACGTAGCGGAATTCGTATCCGCCTGTAGTGTGTGTGCACGCGCTAAGGTTCCGCATACCCGTCCGTCTGGGTCTCTCATGCCATTGTCTATTCCTGAGAAGCCATGGACACATTTGTCAATGGATTTTATCACCGATCTTCCGGCGTCTGCGGGCAAGACGGTGGTACTGGTAGTAGTAGATAGATTCAGTAAGATGGTTCGCTTTGTGGCACTGCCCGCACTTCCTAATGCTCGGACTCTGGCACAGGTGTTTGTAAGTGAGATTGTGAAGCTTCATGGGGTTCCCTCCGATGTGGTTTCTGATCGCGGTACTCAGTTTGTCTCCAAGTTTTGGAAGGCTTTTTGTACACGTTTGGGGATTACGTTGTCCTTTTCTTCTGCTTTTCATCCTCAGTCTAATGGTCAAACCGAACGTGTGAATCAGAACTTGGAGACTTACCTGAGGTGTTTTGTCTCTGACCATCAGGAGACTTGGGCAAGTTATTTGCCCTTAGCCGAATTTGCCCTTAATAATCGTCTTCAGGAGTCCACTGGCAAGTCACCGTTCTTCGGTGCATATGGGTTTCATCCTCAGTTTGGTACTTTTAGTGGTACGAGTCCTTCCGGAGTTCCTGAGGAGGACCGTTTTACCTCGTCCCTCTCCTCGGTTTGGCGGGGTGTACAGAGTAGCTTGAAGCTCTTAGGTGACAGGTACAAACGTATGGCTGACAGAAAGCGTGCGCCAGGTCCGGACCTATGTGTGAATGACTACGTGTGGTTGTCTACCAAGAATGTGAAGTTGAAGGTGCCCTCTTGGAAGTTGGGGCCCAGGTTTATTGGCCCCTATAAGATAACCGCCGTTATCAACCCCGTAGCGTTTCGTCTTGCGTTGCCTCCTGCTCTTAAGATTCACGATGTGTTTCATAGGTCGCTCCTCAAGCCGTATGTGCCGTCGTCTGACCCATCTCCTTTGCCTCCTGAGCCCATCTGTGTGGCGGGGAATTTGGAATTCGAGATCTCGAGGGTGGTTGATTCTCGCATGTCGCGCCGTTCTCTTCAGTATTTGGTGCACTGGAGGGGGTACGGTCCTGAGGAGCGGATGTGGGTGCCGGCGTCGGAGGTGTCCGCCGCTAGGCTGGTCCGCGCTTTTCACCGTTCCCATCCGGATAAGCCTGGTCCTGAGTGTCCGGGGGCCACTCGTAGAAGGGGGGGTACTGTCACGGGTGGCACGGATGACAGGGTGGAGGCCACGCGCAGACGATCCCAGCGTTTGGCCCACCAGCCATAATGGTGGAGGATGGTCCGTCTCTTTCAGGGGGCATTCACCTTCTGTGTAGATGGAGAGAAGGTGTGATGAGATCTCTCTATTATAGGGAGACGGCTGTGGAGGTCTTGTGCTCGGTCTGGTTTTATCCACCAATGTTGTAGGTCACTAGGACCCAGCAGATTCCTTCCACCTTTATAAGGAGGTTCATTACCTTTCCTCAGTGCAGGTGATATTTCCTTGTGGACTCTTTATCCTGGCTCCAGCAAAAGCTAAGGTTGTGAGCTTGCTGTGGTCTGCTGAAAGATAAGTGTTTCCTTTCCCCAAATGTCTGTCTTCCCTGGTGTTTGTCTTTAGTTAATAGTGGAGGGGTCTAGTGCACCTCTCCATCTGATCCTTAGATAAGGTAGTGCTAGGATCAGAGAGGGACGAGGTTCGTGGTCGGCGACAGTTGCGGAGACTGTATAGGGACGTAAGGGCAGACAGGGTCAGCCCTAGTAAGTCTAGGGGTCACCGTCTCCTTCTTGTGCCCTTAGCAGTAGGGACCCCTTATTCCCCCCCCCCCGTCGTTATCCTACGCTGGGTGTCTTCCCCACTCCCAGCGTGACAACAGGTGGTTGGTCCGGTAAAGCACAAATGTTTCCATGCTTGCGGCAGAACTTTCTGATGATATCACTGGGTTCCATGTATTCCAATCGCACAACTTAAGCCTCCAATTCCTGTAAATTCCTCGTCTTTCTTGCATGAACTGCACGCTTGGGTTCTCCCGAGAGGCTCAATGACACTGAGGTCAGGAGGCTGAGATGGCCACTCCAGAACCTTCACTTTGTTCTGCTGTAGCCAATGACAGGTCAACTTGGCCTTGTGTTTTGGATCGTTGTCATGTTGGAACGTCCAAGTACGTCCCATGCACAGCTTCCGGGCTTATGAGTGTAAATTTGCCTCCAGTATTTCCTGATAACTTGCTGCTTTCATCTTTTCTTCAACTTTGATCAAGTTTTCTGTGCCTTTGTAGCTCACACATCCCAACATCATCAGCAATCCACCTCCATGCTTTACAGTAGGAATGGTGTTTATTTCATCGTAGGCCTTGTTGACACATCTCTAAATGGAACGTTTATGGTTGTGGGCAAAAAGTTTGATTTTGGTCTCATCACTTCAAATAACCTTGTTCCAGAAGTTTGGAGGCTTGTCTCTGTGCTGTTTGATGTATTATAGGTGAGATACTTAGTAGCATTTGCGCAGTAATGGCTTTCTTCTGGCAACTCAACCATGCAGCCCATTTTTTTTCAAGAGCCTCCTTATTGTGCATCTTGAAACAGCCACCCAGCTATTTTTCAGTGAGTCCTGTATTTCAGCTGATGTTATTTGTGGAGTTTTCTTTACAACCCGAACAATTTTTCTGGAAATTGTGGCTGAAAATTTTGTTTGTCTATCTGCTCGTGGTTTGGATTTTACAGATCCCCTGATTTTCCATTTGTTAATCAGAGTTTGAACACTGATGACTGGCATTGTCAATTCCTTGGATGTCTTTTTGTATCCCTTTCATGTTTCATACAGTTCAACTATCTTTTCCTGTAGATCCATTGACAATTATTTTGCTTTCCCCATGACTCACAATTCAGAAACATCAGTGGCTGGATGTAAGATGCAAGAGTCTGTCTGGATCCCAGAAATTCACTCAGCATTTATGCACACACACTGATTACAGGAAAATAGGTCACAGGTGAGGATGTCATTCAAACCCATTTGTGTCAACTTTTGTGCATGTTATCAGGCCAAAATCACCAGGGCATGTGAACTTTTGATCAGGGTGATTTGGATGTTTTTGGTTGTCATGATTTAAAAAGAGAAAACACAGTAGTTTGACAATAAATTAGTTTTCTCAATTAATGTTTTGTTTTGCTTCCAATTTTGTGGTGAGTCGCATTTGTGCAAGTAAAGCATTCCTACTGTGTTGCATTTGGCAAAGTGATGACATCCATATCTCTACGCTATTGTGTTTATAAGGCTATGTTCACACTGTGCGTTTTTGATCCTCTTTTGGATCTGTTTTTGCAGTGAAAACACAGTGAACACACCAATGGGGCTTCTTGCTTTATAGAGGTAATGTACTAATTGATCTCCATTGACTTCCCCTTTCTGGAAATGAGATTATCATCCCAGTGAGGTCTGCGTCTGCTGTTAAATCACACTAATGTCATAGTACGGTCTTGACTTCCTCTGATGTTTTGCATGAAGGCTATGTGTACACCTAGCATTTTTTGTGCATTATTTTATTCTCTTTCCTTGCAAATTTTTGTGAAATCTTCAAGGGAAAATGCATCCTAGCAAAGTCAATGAGAATCCTGAAGTGCTGTGCACACCTTCAATTTTTTTTCTTACCAAAAAAAACATGTTTATTTTTTCTCCGTTTTTCTATGTGTTTTTTTTCATAGATTATATGATAGAAATATATGGTGGAAAAATAGCACCAAAAATCACACCTAAAATACAAAAAACGCAGCGTTTTGTCTGCAGTGGTTTTCCTGCCAGGAGACGCAGATTTGGGGCAGAAAAAAATCTGCTACGTGGGCACACAGCCTAATAGTGTTATTTCAGTTTTTTTACAGATGACACCAAATTATGTAGTATTGTGCAGTCAAAGTAATATGGTCATAAGTTACTGGCTGACTTGGTAAAACTGAGCATTTGAAATGGCAGATGAGGTTCAGTGTGGATGAATATAAAGTTACACATCTGGGCACTTATAAATATATTCTAGCGCAGGGGTAGGGAACTTCAGGCCTCGAGAGCCACACACAGATCATGTTTTCAGCATTTCCTTAGTATTGCACAGGTAATAATTGATTTACATGCACTGGTGATGATTCCAACCTCTGTGCAATGCTAAGGAAATCCTGAAAACCTGCACTGTGTGTGGCTCTCGAGGCCTGGAGCTCCCTACCCCTGTTCTAGAGCATTGTTTCCCAACTCCAGTCCTCAGGAGCGACCAACAGGTGTTTTCAGGATTTCCTGATATTGCCCAGGTGATAATTTAATCATCTGTGCAGTTGATGATTACAGCTAAGGAAATCCTGAAATCATGCAAAACTAGGAGAGTCACTTGTAGAAAAGGATCTGGGTGTACATGCAGATCTGACTTAATGTGGCACCCCAGGAGTCTGGTTACCACTGTGACATTCCCTCCGTCACAGTGGGTGATGTCATGCCTGGAAGCAAAAAGGGGTCCACTAATCAGGTAACACCAGCATCCAAAACATTTCCTGACTCCAGACCAGAAGGGGGAGCTCTGAACCTGGATTCAGGGGAGCTTCCCTATAAATTCTGGCCTGGGGGAGGGGTTAGTCTGTTCAGTACGGAGCAGTTCTGAGGAAGACCAATCTGACATCCTGGGGACTGGAGCCGGTGGAGCTCGTCTCAGGACAGTGAGGAACTAGTGAAAGGAGGAAAGTCAAGGAGAACCTGGGGAGTGGAGCCGTGACCAGGGTTACCCCAGAGGAAAGCGCCAGAAACCAGACGCCAGAGTCCGTGGTTGTACGGGTACTAAAGAACCGGCAGCTAAATCCAGAGGACAGGAGACTGCAAGTCTCCTGTCCACACCAAACACCCGGCGGCACAGCAGCATATCAGAACCCGGAGCCACCACCGAGGAGCAACACCTGTAATAGGCTCGACTTGCCTGCCATACGGGTAGAGACTAGACACGCAGGAGAAGGGTTGCAGCTTAGCTTCAGGCAGCGAGGACCAAACACCACGCAGAAGGAAGGCCTCCAAACACACTTGGCTAGTTGGATCCCCAACTGCTTCCAGGATACCTGGAATTATGCTACTATCTGTTACCAATGCCCCAGTCTGCACCATTAACCACCAAGTAAAGGTAAAGGAAACCTTATTCCTTGTGTTCTCCAGTCATTACTCGCACCCTCCAAAAATAAGGTAATTCTGGCACACTATATATGAAATAAAGGTTAGAGGAGACATCAACTCATGCTATCGTGTATTTTATTGTGATACATAAGGTTCAAACAGGCTTG